>VZTH01004629.1:188319-265292 GCA_013397815.1 Aleadryas rufinucha
AAAAATAAAAAAAAAAAAAAAAAAAAAAAAGAGCAATTGCATCCGTTTAGTGATGTTCTTGATGTCCTGGTAGCATCCTTTGTGCAAGGGTTTCCCTGCCAGTGGTTGCTGCAAATGCCACTCCTCTTATTTTGTGTTGGCCACCAAAACCCATCACATGGGAGTTACTGCATTTCCACGGCTTGAGTGCCTCAAAAGTAAACTTGGCAGCAAAACTGTCTCTTTGAAGTACACAGCTCTTGGGGAAACTAAGTCACATGTATTTTTTCATAATAAATGGTGCAGAAATTCCTTCTTGCCTCAACACCAGCATTACCACTTTCTCCATGGCTGTAGCTGTGGATGGTGCTGCTAAAACAGGACTAGCAGGGCTGAAGAAGGCGGAGATATGGTGTTCATCACTTCCTACTTGGGAACAAGGAAAACTGCCACTTTGGTGTTGCCACAGCTGAGCTGATTTGCCTCTTCAGATGGTGGAGAGTCCTAGAGCTCTGTAAGACTGCAGGAGGAATAGAATGCCATTGCTGACCAATGGACTGTTTTACATGACCACTGTGAGAGCAAAAGAGTAGCTTGTTCATACCACCCATGGTGTGTGTGTGCAGGAGGTCCCGGGGAAGCTGTCACATGGCAGGACAGGACACCACCTCCCTTGCTCTTGCAGCTCTGGATGTTTATAGCAGTGTGCAGGAGTAAAGCTCATAGTGTGGGTCATCTGCAGGAGTTATCCTGTGTGTGTGTCACTGTCTCTGCTACTGGCTACATGCTTTCTAAAGGCTTGAGAGTATGTCAAAACTATCACGTGGTCTTTTGCCCCACAAGTGGCCTGTGCCCTACAGGAGGCTTCGCTTACAAGCTGGGCTGAAGATCAGCCGATAACAAACACCATTGGTGCTGTATGGGTGGAAACAAATGACAGTCACAAAGCTTTAATGAAGCTGACTTCTCTGGCTTGGCCATGGTTCGGGTAAACGGTACTTCTTTCTTCTACCCCAAAATGCAGCTGCTTTCCACCCATTTCCTCAGTGGCTACAAACTGCAGTGCTCACTCTCTGGGGAGCAGCTGATCTCTTTGTTGTAACTGCAGAGCCCAAATAGCCCAACCAATGTACGTAGGATTGAAAAATACAATCAAGGGGTCGGGTACCTTGTCTCAGCAAAAAGTGAGAGTATCTCATCTGCACCAAACCTCACTCATTTACACTTTGCTTATCTGCAGATTCGATAATTTTTCCACTTTCATTAGCAGTGATTAACAGCAGAACACTGCAGTAAGCCCTCCTCTTACTCCAATTTCATTACTTTTACAAAATAGACTACAGCCCACTTACTCGAAGACACTTTGCTCAGAAGAATTATTGATGATTAAAACCAAGCTACACTTGTCAAAATAAATTACTTGAGTACCTTTTGAGAGGCAGCAGCCCTTCCTCCTCAGGGCAGTTGCCTGCCATGGTAATTTGCACCGCACGGGGACTTGCGGTGGGACGGCAGTGCTGGTGGAGGCCCTGTGATGCCATATGGCAGCTCTGCAGTGCAGGAGGGTGTGGGAGTGATTTGGAATCTTGTGTTTCCTCATACTTTACCAGTATTACGTCTGTCACCTAGCTGTGCACCTAGTCAAACTTCATTGATAGAGGAGGTTGATTTGCTCATTGGATGCAGAGTTCAGGTGCCCCAGGATTGCCTCAAACCTATGTGGTGCCTCTCGGTTTTGCACGTGGATGCAGGAGTCAGCTGGGAGCTGGATGGAGATGTGGGGAGTTCTTTGCTGGCTGTGAGATGAGGTGGCACAGAAGAGCTTTTCCTTTCATCAGTAGTGTGGAAGGAATTATACTCATTAAATTTACTCCATATCTTCCACTTTCTTAGGGTAATATGTAAACAAGTGATTGGACTTGATGATCTCAGAAATCTTTTTGAACCTTAATGATTCTGTGATTCTTTGGAGAAGGAGAAAGCAGCTGGAGACAGATTGTGAGAGGGTGATGCCTGGAGGGCTGTATCTGGGGACATCCCTCAGGTCCTGCTGTAGATGTAACCAGCTCACTCACTTTCTTGACATGGGATAGTCCCCCCATACCTGAAACATAGAATTGCTTAGGTTGGAAAAGCCATCTAAGCCCTCTAAGAGTTCAACATTAGCCCAGCACTTCCAAACCCACCACTAAACCATGTCCCCAGGCGCCACATCTACACATCTTTTAAATACATCCAAGGTTGGTGACTCCACCACTGCCCTGAGCAGCCCATTCCAATGCATGACAATCACCTTGGTGAAGAAATACCTCCCAATATCCAATCCAAACCTCCCCACAAGCCATATTTCATCTATAACCTGGCTCATCAGAGGTGTTTTCTGGGGAGCACTCAGTTTTATTGCCAGATGCAGTGGTGGTTACACAGAGATGGGCATGTAAAGGACTTGTTTTTCAACTACCAGCAGTGTGTTCACAGCAGTATATGGGGACATGTTATAGGCAAAGAAGAACTTTGCAGATGAAGTTGCCCTTTTAGACTAAAGTAAGGGAAGGTGCATTAACACCCACAGGCACTGATTATGCTTTCAGTGTTTCTTCTTGGGCACAGGCGTAAAGCACAGAGGGACCCTCTGACAGGCAATCACAGGGGTTCACATCTTGAGGAGAAGACTCTTGTCCCCTTGCAGAGAGGTATCTCCAGAGGGGTGTCCTGGGTGTATGGGATTCAACAGCCTGCTTCTTGCTGCAAAGTGATGCAAACCCTGAAAAATTCAAATTTCCCATCTTGGCATAGGGCACCTAAAGCAATGGGTGCACCAACTCTACACTGAAGAACAGCAGATTGCAAGTGTTTAGAGGAACTGTATTTTATCAGGCAAAATTAAGTCCTTAAAAAAAAACCCCAAAAAACCAGAAAAAAGGAGTAGTAAATCAAACATCCTGGGGAATGGAGCAGAGGTAATGCAATAGCTTAACTGAAAACTTATCGAATATGTGGAGATATTACTGCTGTTGTCTGGATTGAAAACTGGCTGGAGGAATGTAAACAAAAGACAACGAGAAAGAGGATTTGGTTGAGGGGAGGCTCCATGTTGCTGCCTCACTTGGTGCAGACACACCAAGGGTGTATCCCCTCCAAGCAGCGCCCTGATGGTGGTACAGGATGGAGAGCGGGGGTACCCATGACACAAAAAAACATTCTCAGGAAAATCCTGGCTAAAGAATTAAAGAAAACCAGCCCTTCATGTGTGAGCTCTGTAGGAGGAAGGCCACAGGGGAGATGGGAGCCTCTGCAAGTGGTAGGCAGGACTTGGGAGCATAAGGTGAGGTAGAGTGCAGCTGTGAGGGGTGGCCAAAGCCCTTCCAAAATATCCACCCCGGTGAGCCAGCCAGTCACACCAGGACCCTCCTCTCAGTGAGGTGGGATTTCACTGAAATTATAGTAATGCCCATGAACCACCAGATCAAATAGACCTTCATTTTTCCTCACTCCCAAACCCTGGTTATCTATTGGAACTAGATACGTTTTTTTCTGCAGGAATTTCCAAGCAAGGAAGGCCAGGCTACCTTGTTGTGGGCAGAGAGGTGACAATCTCTTCCTGAATTTTTGTTTTTTCAGGCACATGGAAATGCAGCCTTTTTCCTTGTGATGAGAAAGGTTTGCCAGGAGAAGAGCTCAGCAGACACTTGTTGAGCAGAGTTTGAGGGGCTGCAGCATGATGCCCTGCAAACTTCAGCCACTGTATTCACCGAGACATTGCAGATCCACATGGCAGATTATTTCCATGTTCTCCTTTGTGTACCTTAGTCACATTTATTTTTTTTTAAATGACGTATGAGTTTGTTTCTCCCTTTTTTTTTTCTTTAATAACATTTATTTCATTTAGAGCTGTTTTGAAGTAATAGACACCTTTCTAGGTAGCGGCTTCTTACAACGTATAAGCCCATTTATCAAAGGCAGGATTTGCTGCTGTTGTTTTTCTATTAGGGAGGAATTACACTAAGCCTGTAGCAGACATTTTGCGTTGCCATGGCAGCCCATATTTCCTACAGGGTTGTGACCTCTAATGACTACAGTGGAAAACTAGGAAAAATGGGGACTCTTTGAAGATTAGTAAATAAATGCATACTTATGCAAACTATCTAAGACATGGCTAAACTATAAGAGCAGGAATGGCATGATTCAGAACACTGAGTAAATGGCTCTTTGTAAATACCTGTGTTTTTTAAAAATCACCTTTCATTTCTCTATGCTTTTAAAAGGCTGTTTTATTTCCATCAAAGTGGCACACTGAACACGTTTTCTGCATAGGGCTTGTATTATTTTTCATGTAATGAAACAGAAATACAGAGTTCAGAATTTCAGCAAAAGATGTTTCTTACCACCTAAATAATTCTTTTTTTATAGCCTTTTCAAATATTATTGCCATCATGATTGAATTTTCAGTGTTCTTTTAGTTCATCATTGCTAGATAAAATAAGGCAGCAGAATGTACTGAACTTTTAAACAGGCATCTCAGTGGGAGCTGTCTTTATTCCTTTAAAATAGCGTATTAAAAAGAAGTCTATGTTTTTAAAAAGAACAGATTGATTTTTACGTATGGGATTTAGTAAAGAGGAAAAATTGCATCTATCGAGTAGTACACAGTACTTGTTTTGGACCATTAAAATACCTACAAAGGTGTTTTATAGTATTTGTTTGTGAATTTTAAATGATCCTGCATTGTACGCTGCAGTGATCTCCTAAATTGTATAAAGCCTCCGTAGACGTGCTGGTACTCCGTGCATCTTCAGTTAATGACCCTTTTCATGTAAGCACAGCTGTTGCAATGTAAAAAAATAAATTAGCAAAATGTGCCTCTTCTCCCTGCAGCTTCCCTTTACTTTTCTGTGGATTTCAGCATTTTTCCCGTTCAGTTAGTAACCTTCCACACTCCTGCAGCCCAGATATGAGGTACCAAACTCTCTCTCATTGATGCTGTCAGCAGAAAAGGAGCAGATCAAGGTCTTAAAAGCAAAACTAACATCAGCCAGATCCTGAATCTCCTTCTCTCCTGTCAGGAATACCGAGGTCAAGACAACACCACTGCTCCTTGCTATGGAGGTTGTTGTAACCCTTTTCTCTTCTTTTAGAAAATAAAACAAGCCCTTTGCAGATAACCCCACAACACTTGGCTTTCACAGAGAACACTGGAGTCCCTTGTGCTGGAGCCACATCTACTGATGGTCTCAGTGCAGCCAGGGGTGGGTCCCCCCACCAGAGATTGGGATGTTTTGGGAATACATTATCCTGGTGCTGAATCTACACACCATGCAAATTCCTCTGTCATTTGGAAATCAAGGAGGCTTGAAGACACCAGGATGGACTGGAAAGCAGTTTTGTTGTACCCTGGAAGGCACAAAACTGATATCCATAGGGATATGCCCTGTTCCAAACAGGCTTGACTCTCTGACATGTTGGGTGCCCACACAGGATGGGAAAGCCTGAGTGATTTTGTGATCCACACTTGTATCAGCATCTAATATTGTAGTGAATTTTAATAAAGTTTTGGGATGGCTTCAAGAGATGTGGTGAGGGGAATTGCTGTGCTCTCTGGTGCACAGGAAAAGGATGGAGACTGGAGGCAGATGGAAAAAAAGCATTAGTTTTGGTGTTGGCTTTGATTTCTTTGCATATGATTTTGCTTCTTGATAACTGCACTGCCAGTACAAACTTACAAGCTCATTCTAGGAATGGGAAACACCAGGTGCCCTCTGGGTTAGTTTGCATTGCTGATAGCTCATGTTATTAATTTCCTCGAAATTGGGAAATTTCGTTCAAAACGAGACACTCCCGATGTCATTATCCTACTTTTATTGCACAACGTCACAACATGCTTATGAGCTAGGGTAATTTATGTTCTTCTTTCTTCTCCTCTTAGTAGCTCTGAGTTCTTTGTTAATTGTCAGCGATTCAAAAAGGGCCACCCGGGGAGGTGCCTTCTCCTCAGGCACTCCTTCCCTGCTGTCAGTATTGAACCCCTTCCTGGAGCGAGGATGGGGGTGCACAGTCCCAGTTCCTGAACTCCTGCCCTCTTCACCCAGGGACAGAACTGCTCCTCTCCCTCTGCATCGCTCTTAAAGCTTTTCCTAGCAGCTGGAGCTCTTCCAACACAAAGGTTTGCCTGCTAACCAGCCTAATCTGAGGTGTGGGTTGTGTGCAGATATGCCCTTTACCTGATCCCAGGCTCTCTGGAAATCCTGCTGTTAGTTTCCTGGGCTCCCACAGGATGTCTCCTGCTTCTTAAAGCTCAAAAAACTCCTGAGAGAGAGGGGCTGAGTGCATGGCATCCATCTGTGTGTTGTAGATCGCTTGTATCAACCATGAAGCAACCCTATCCCCCTGCCCATCATCGAAGACATAGTTTCCAGCCCAAACTATTTGACAAATCTGACCCAGACTGGCTAATAGTTTCAGGGTGACCAAAACCTCATATCTGATGAATTTACGATTCAACTAAAAACTCTTCAGTGAAATCCAGATATAGAGGGGAAACTGGTGGTTAAGGCAGCAGGGAGGAAGAGAGGAAAAGAAATCTGGTGAGGAATGCTGGGGAGGCTGAAATGGGATCCTGACGTGAGCTGCAGGGCTGGTGGAGCACTTTGGAAAGGGGGTCTCCCTGGTGGAGGACCCCTGGGTCCTGGTTAACGGGAGACCCCTCCACGCCTTCCAGTGGTTCTGTGAAACTGCTCTGTCCTTCCTCTGGCTAATATTTTTCTTTCTGCTTTATTTTGAAGGACATTTTTTACTAGTCCTTGAAAGCAAAATTTTTTTGTCCCTGCTGACATGAGGTCAGAGGGATGCTTGTGTTAAATGAAAAGGGCAGTGTGGACTTCTGAGAACGAAGTGGAATGATTTTATATCTGCTGGGGTGGAGCAGCACTAAATCACTACTTTGGAAAGTAGTGATTTGGTTTTGTAGGGTGGCAGCTGAGTAGACCATTCTGTGATTTTCCACTCCCAGGCCACTGTCACTTAGAGCCACTGCCATCCTCAGCATCCCTGTGGGCTCCCTGCAGCTCCCCCCTTGTGCAGAGCTCACTGCTGGGCAGCAGCACTTCAGACATGTGGGAGGACCCTCAGGAAAGTAAATGCAATAACGTCTGCATGTCCTGCTCCTGGCTTCTGCCAGCTGAGAGCCTGCAGATTGAGAAGCATTTAACAGCTCCAAATGGAGTAATTCTGAGACAAATGTCTCCAGCATTTTGATCCAACCATCCTCAGAGCTGTGATCACCCCATACACCCCTTTTCCACCCTGGCTCACTCCAACACTGCACCCTGTGGTGGCTAGTGCTGCTGCTGGGGGAGACTTGTCTGCTTTTCTTTTTTTTCTGAGGCTTCTTGGTTTGTCAGTTCACCCCAGATGAAAATCAAATATGTATGTCCAGTGTGCTTTTCATGTAGTTAACTAAACACAAATAATGCGTTCTGCTTCTCCACTTCGAAAGCTTTCAAACCTTTCTCTTTTATCTCTGCCTGCATTGTTCTTTAACAGCCTGACAGTTGATTATTAAATGTTTTCTCTTTCTCCTTTATCCTCTGCCCATAATATTCAATGATTTTTCACTGGGCATTGCTCCCAAAGTGCCTTTGTATTTCAGAGCTAGGCAAGGTTGAACATTGGTATGATTCTCTGATTCTGAAATGATATAGGTACTTGAGAAGGTGTTTCTTCTCTGGGGCACTTAATTTTTTCTGGTGACATGAAACTAGTCTCCAACCCTGCTAGAGAGAAATTTTGGAGAAATGTCATCAAGCTGAAGCGACACATGCTTACTGCCAGCCATTCTTTTGGTGTGTTGTACTCTCTGCTCCTCTGTCATCAAAACCCCATTGCATGTCTGTGCAGCCTGATGATATTTAAATTGCTTTAACATAGTTTATTAGCTGCTGTGGGGAGTGTCTTTGCCTACCATTGCCCATGACAGGACTGTCCCCATTAATGAAGTCACATTGTGTACAGCAATGCTCTGATCCACACCCCCATATACCCAGGAGGACACTGTGGAGGGCATTTCTGGAGCTCCACTTTCTAACGTGTGAGTTTTGACCAAAAATGCTGATATTCCTCCTAGACATTTGTGCCTGGTGACACTGCAGGCTGGTGCATACCTCCTTGCTTATTTGACCAAATTAGGATAAAGCCAAGCTTTCTGATTGAAATACTTATGAATATTGCAAAAAAATTTTATTTCTCTATTTTAGGAATTTTAGTGATCTTATTTTTCTTTGTACATCTGTGTTGCTTGTCTCCATGACTTCTGCTGTGTTGGGCCCATTCATTTGAAGAGTCATTTCTTGCCACTCATTCTCAGTGAACAGTTGTGTTATGGTTATTGGTTTGCTGATAAAACTGTAATTTTGATGACTAATAGCCTTTTCCACATTAGACCTTGAATTTGAACTGAATTAGAAGCAATAGTCAAAAGAAACAACTTTGTAAAGATCAGGTTCTTTACCAGCCATTTCCATCACAGGAGTTGCTAACACAACCACTGCATAGCTGCTTGTAAAATGTGGACAGAAATATTTGTAGCAATGATGTGAGCTGGAATGAAGTTATGGAATTCCTGCTATGCTGAGACACTAAAATATGGTTTAAATTAAAACTGAGGCTAAGCGTATTATTTACTTGATGAGTTTTGTTCTACTCTTCCTCTTGGGATACCTAAAAGCAGGCTGCTATTCCGTCTTCTTTTTTTTTTAAATTCCTCTAAGATGACTGATGTCCTCTGAATCAAAATGACACTCAATATTTTAAATTCACCTTCACTTGGTTGCACTTGGTCATGTCAATAACACAGTGGTGTTGCTTCTATTACTTGAATGACCATGGGTTGTTCAACATAACCGGGAAAGAGCAAGAAGAACCCACAGGGAAGTTCAGCTTCTCAAGATGTGATACCAAGAACAGGGTCTTTCACAACCATTGGTATTTTCCCCCTTGTTGGGGCAGTGCAGGATTCCTAGAGGCATCCTAGAGGCCAGAAAGGACTGGCAGTTGGAGAGCTCCTAATCTGAAGGTGGGATCTGGATTTAATTTTCTCTCCTTGCAAATGTATGTAGTAATTGGGCGCTTGTAAGAGCCTTGGGTAATAAAAAGTATCATTGCATCTCTGTCTGGCTTCTTTAGGAGGCTTTTTTAAGGCTGGGACTTATGACTTCCCAGTCTGGTACGAGGCACAGCAGAGACGAAGGCTTCATCCAGGAGACTTCATCACCTCCAGCTCCACTGTCATAAAAGGGAAGTGCTCCTTAGGGAAAGAGTCAGCATTACAAATAATCTTGCATAGTCCCTCCAGAAGCTGATTCACTGCTCAGTTGCCCTCCCTTGCAGATGAGCAGCTTTTTTCCAGTTTACGAGTGCTGTGACCTTTGGGGCTGAGCTGTCTGTGCAGGACTGCCCAGGCAGAGGGGTGGGTGTGCAGGGTGGACCAGGGGTGCAAGGAATCAAGGCAGTTTTGTGCTCTTCTGCATCCTGATTTTTGTGCAGTAGGTTCAGCAGATGAATATTCTTTTGTGTCAGATCCAAGAGCTTTGCTGGGTTCACTCCGATGCACTATATCTGGAAGAACCATCTCTGAGACTTCCAAATGTCTACTGCCCTCATGTTGTGTCTTGACAAAAATTTGAAGTATACAAATGTGTCATGTTGGCAAACTCAGATGCACCGTGTCCTTGCTCTGCCTAGTGGTGAAGTAACTTTTTGTTCTGGCTCTTGAGATGTTAAGTATAAGGACACGTGGTGTGAAAGGGTGAACCAGCCTCATATTATATTTTGCCTTTTCTTAGTCCAGAAATGGTGTAGTTTCTGCCTGCATTGTGCAGTGATGGTCATGAACTCGCTGTGCTGAACATCTCCCTGCCACAGTGTTAGGCTTTGTTTTGCAGTCCTCATTCACTTTCTGGGCTCAGAACAAACAAGGGAAAATATATGGCTTTCTTCTGCACGTTGCCAGAGAATAAAATTGAGCAGGTTTGACATGAAATCACTGGACTATTGAAAAACAAAGTGGAATATCTTGATCTTGCCAAATCATGAGTCTTGTAAGCAGAAATTATTGCTTTCTTGTAGTTTTAGGGCAGAGAGAAGGCAATCCAAGCTGTTAATGAATTACGACTAACCTGGGGTTTAAGCAGGACTTGATACAGAAGGACTCACTGTTCTTGGCCCACCCTGAGCCTGTCAGAGACTCCAAAACAGACCTGCTGGAAAAGCCTGACTGGAGACCTTGGCACGCGCCAGGCCACCGCAAACCTCAGGCTCTGCGCTCTGTTGTTTTAAGAGCCAGAAAAGGTCACCAAAGAGTGTGCAAAATGCCTGGCTGATGTATTTCTGGGCGAGGGAAGGGCCAGGGTTTGAGGCTGAGCTCTGCCGCTGATGGTGGAGTCGCAGTTCCCTGAACTCTCCTGCCACCCCCATCAAGGCAGCAGCTCCGGCCCCAAGGTGCCCCATTCCCAGATGGACAGATTCACAGCAGAGACATCTCCCCACTGGGGCCTGTGCCGTGCCAAAGCAGGGGCACAAAAAGCACCAGGGTCTCTCGCTTAGGACAAGTGTTTGGTGCAGTTTTATGAAGATATGGAGCTGCAGCTGCGGAGGTGTTGACACCTTTGGCATGGAATGGGCTGTCCACAGTCCTTTGCTTTGTCTGTCTGTCTGCCCTGCATCAGCAGGCAGACTCAAAGCAGAATTTATGCTTTAAATCATTCAGGCTGTAGTGTATATATTTATTCCACTGATGTTTCTAAGCCTGTGGCTGCTAATTATCAGTTAATAATGAAGTTTTCAGAATTAATTCAGAATAGTGGCACTTTTTTATTTCATTCCTTGCTTTTCACACACCAGCTTGCTCAGCAGGGCTCTCCACTGCCTGCACTGCTTGTAGCAAAGGTGACAAACCTGCACCTTGAGCAGCATGGAAGTGTTTGTTGTGGAGAACAAATCTGAACCAAAAGACAGCACTCCTAGCTGAATGTAACTTGGTGTGGAAAAAATTCAGAACTGTCATCACTGAGACTAGGGAGAAGAAAAGTAAGTAGAAATCTTTCCCTGTGAAACTAAAACTTGTTTCTAGACTTGATAATTTTGCAAGGAGATATATTTGTAATTCTACCTGGAAGCCAAAGTAGAAGTTAGTACATGAGCATCACCAAACCCAAAGCTGCAGAAAAAGGAATTGCCAAGATCAAGAAAAATGAATATCAAAGAAACATAAAGGTTATGCCCAGGGGCCCTGTTCTAGGTCAGAATATTTGTTCTTTGGGTGCAGGGCACAGTTTCTCTCCTCCCCTCTGCCCTGTGCTGCCCTGTGCTGGCTTCCCGTGCAGAGGAATCCCTGTTCCTGCTGGGCAGCAAGTGCGGGATATCCAGCACAGAGCTGCAGCTCAGGCAGAGGGGGATGTTTCACCCCAAATACAACAGAAAAAGGCAAAATTTAAAACAAAGACTTTTTTCTTTTCACAGTTTCACAACAACTTTGTATCAATGAGTTTCAGGATGTAAACTAGTTGTGGGAAGCAGAAAGATACAGATATTTTTCTCCTGGAGTGCTTAATTTATTTTTCATAACCTTATACCATTCAATGTTTTTAGTCTTCTGGACTGCATGGTCCATGTCTTCTTCTCTGCTAGATCTAAATGTGGCTTGTGAGAATCTTGTCAGAGAGCCTTGACTCTACTTTTGTATTTGTATGGAATAGCAGAAGCAATGGTGTGTTGTGGGGATGCCCAATATACCTGGTCCTTCCTGAGAGGCACCTTTCTAATTGAGGATCTCAGCTGGGAAGGGACTCTCCAGGGAACCGTGAAGGACAGACATCCTTCCATTCTCACTGGAAAGCTGTAAGGCAGATTTTTTCCACTACCAAGCTGCTTTCTTTATGAACAGAGGAAGTGTGGAATGAAAGGAGCAGCAAGACATCAAGGCCATGGAAAACAGAATGGAAATCAGCCCCTGAGCTTCTGGGATAGGATGTGTCTGTGTGGGTAGGTCCATGGCTGAGGACCAGTGGTCTGTGGGGGCAGCCTGTGATATCACCAGAAGTTATCAACACTTCCAAAAGTCATGAGAAGTCCAAAATTTCTCTCCAGATTTCTTTGCACCTTGGCTAAGGCAGCCTAGGATCTGAGCCTCCCCTTGCTGGGTATTTATGAGATACCCCCTGCTCTCCCAGGTTGTCTGGCTGAGTTCAAAGGCACAGCTGCAGTTGCCTGGATAGGGATTATTCTCAGGAGAAAACCTCCACAGGATCAGGCCCTAGGTGTGCATGATAACGTATTTACACTCTGATTTATTTCTATTTTAAATGCCTTCACTTTAAGCCTGTAGGTACATTTACTCCACAAATTCTGCTTGCTAATATTTTCTTGGAAAAAGCTAAGGAAAAAAGAAACAACAACCCACAAAAAGCACTGAAATATGTGGCTGCCACAATAAAAAGGATCACCTGGAAGTCAACATTTTCTGCCAGAGCTGTCCCAAGAGCCCTGTCTCTGTCCTAGTACGAGATAAAAGACTCAGTGGACAGACGGGCTCTGGCTGTGCCTGTGAAAGGAAAAAAAGCCTGGGTCCGCTGGATCAAAAGAGACTGGGATCTCTGAGCAGCAGACAACCCCTAAACCCAACCTTGCTCATCCTCCAGTTCTGGCACTGTGCCATGTACATCTGTGGGCAGCTGATCCCCTCTCTCCTGCTGTCCATCCAGGGATGAAGCTCCTTGCAGGGCTGTGTCACCTTTGTTGTCCCTCTGCTGCTGCACACGGAGACCTGCTGCCCCAGGAGCCCTCCACTCCACTCCAATGGCAGTTAATCCTGTAACTGGGAATTAGGGAGGTGGTTTTCCTTGCATGAGCAGGCATGGACATGGTTCTCAGGGATGAGTGGGTCTGACACAGCACTCCCAGCCTCCTGGCATGGCAGGGCAAGGCACGACAGGGCACAGCACTGCACTGCATGACTCAACACAGCCCTGCATGGATCTGCTCAGACTGATCTAAATCAACCTCCTTTTAGTTCAAAACCATCATGCCATGTCCTGTCACAACAGACCCTGCTGAAGTGTTTGTCCCCATCTTTCTTATAAGGTGCCCTTCAAGCATTGAAAAGCTGCAAAAAGGTCTCCCTGGAGCCTTCCCTTCTCCAGGCTGAACAAACCCAATTGTCTCATACTGTACTCAAGGACAGAGGGAGACGTGTATGAAAAGTGCCTTGCTTGGGCCACTGGGATCTAATTAAACAACATAGGTGCTGCCCAAATTACTGAGGCACCGTCCACCTGTACAGAAAGCCCAGCACCCCAGTGAAGTGCTCATGTCAGAGCCAGGATGGACATTCCAGTACTTGTCTAAAGAGCTGTACCATTCTGAGTCAGTGTACAACATCCCTTTCCTGAATATCTTCAGATGTTTATTTCAGAAATGCAGCTGGGCTGTCCCATCTCTCTCCAATGGTATGGGGAATGGAGAATGAGTCCTGGGACAGAGTAGATTTTGGTAGAGTTAGTGTTGTGTGGATGGTTGTAAAACCTTTAACCTCTTGTCTAGGATTTTGCAATGACCAAAGGGACAGTGGTTAGCAGAAGTGCCTCTGTTTAATGATAATGATGATGACGACGATAATAATAGGTAAAAGAATAAGAATAACATATATCATAATAATTAAAATAATAAATAATATATTGCATTTCTTGTCTCAAAGTCATATTCAGAAATAATAACACAGTGAATTCCAAGTCAGCTCCCCAAAACCCTTGACTGCAGTGCCAGCATCCCAGGCAGCCAGGCAGGGGACAGTTGGACTGGTGGCATTTGGGACAGCAGACTTGAGCAGTCACAGGCTTAGGAAAGAAGGCAAAGTCCCTGCAGCACTTGGGTATCTGAGCACTTCCTCCACAATGACCAGTAAAATACAGTTTATCTTCTCTTTTTCAAGCTGCATTGTGTTCAGTGAAGGAAGAATTTTTTTTCCAAGGGAAGCTGTGTTTTCTGAAGCCATTTGTATGCTGGGATGTGTTGTGTCAGCTGACAACAAATGCGCTGGGTTAGGGCTTATGATGTGGCTGGTGGGACCAATGTAACCACATGTGGGGACTGGGACAGAGGCTAAAGAGCACTCTGAAAGCTCAAGAAAGTCAAAAATCAATTTTGAAGGGATACAAAAATACAGCTGGCATGTCTGGTTTTAATCTACTTCCCAAGATGAGACTCTGGTTTGTGATTTTGGGTTGCTTTTTTTCTGCTCAGCACATTTTCTGGGGGATTAAAAAAGTGGTCAGAAAGCAAATTGTTTCACAATAGTTATTCCTTTTCTTTATGAGTTAGAGTTTGTTGAGAGTTTATACTCTTCTTTTAATGGGAAAAAAAAGTTCAAAAATCAAACTCTGCTGGTTATTTTGGCAACTGATTATTTTCAAGAAAATTCACCTGTATATTACCCAGATTGGTTAAAGAAAACGAAATATCTTGAGGTTTAAAAAAATGATACTTGATGGTTCATAAATACTTTTCTTATAAAAGAAAATTTTACTTTCTGTAGAAAATATTATTGACAAAAAGAAAATCCTAAAATCCACATGAATTTTTTTTAATTATTCACTCTGACATATGTGGAGCCATCTTCTTGCATGTCAGATATACATGATCATTTTGGTTGCAGCTGATTTATTTAACATAGGAAACAGAGAGGTTAAGGCATTTTTAAAGCTGGTACCCACATCAATATTTTGGTTTTGAAGCAAGCAGTCTTGCTGTTTGGATGTGCACACATTTTCCGCATTTTCTCATCATGTTTTGTCTTCTGTTAATAGTCAGCTCTTGTTATTGATGTGAGGCAACATGGGCAGCACCTTGACAGTCTGGCTCTTTATTTGGATGTGTAACTCCAGGCACTGCAACTTTGGCCATGAATGTTTGACTGTCACCCATGTTATGCAGTCAGCAGGAATCTGAAATTATGATAATGAATATTTATTGTTTGTGTTAAGACATCTTTTAGGAAACCAGCTGAGTGCTGTGTTGCTCCTTCTAGGCATGGCTTGTACATGTGGGGAGAAACGGGGTTTGCCCTCTGCATCCTTTAGCCAGACAACGGGCAGGAGGGAAAGGGGAGTCAGCTGGACCAACCCTGCCCTGGCCATCCTGCACAGATTTTAGGGAACGAGTCAAACATTACTCTTTAAAAGGTGGTGCCCAAGAAGGGAGTTTGGGAAGTCTGTTGTGGACATGGGTAGAGGAGTTCTGGAGCTTACTGTGGGTTACAACAGCTCCCCTCTTCCTGGGCAGGAATCCCTGCAGGGTCCCCTGGGCATGGGCTGTGGGGTGAGACCTGTCCTGCTCTGTGCTGCTGCCTGATAAGCTCCATCCCAGCTGGTTGCTTTCACAAGAATTATTTTCAACCAAGCAAGAGTATTAGGCAGCCAGATTAGGGTCTAAGGTTTGGCTATTGTATCTAGAGCAATTAAAGCAATTTTCTTCTGCAAATGTTACGAGAGAACAGCTTGTTGGCTTCACTGGGAGCTGTGCCTGTGGAAGGAATCCCAGGCTCCTGTGGGTAAGACTTGCTTATTGCTTCTCTGCTCCCTACTTAGACACCTCTTTGAATCCTGTGTCTGCAAAGTATTCACAGTTCCAGTCTCTTGCAGATGTCCTCTGTCCAGAACTGGTGCTGGCTGCAGAGTTTCCAAGGTTTGGAAGCAAATATGAGAGTCTTGGAATGGAGTTACAGGCTCCTGTCCAGTCTCTGGAGAGGACAGTTTGTCCACCAGCTATTCGCACATTAATGCTAAAGAATACAAGCCTGGAAGACCATCTCCTGGCTTTTCTTCTTCCATCTTCCCTTTCAATTGTAAGTTCTGCTCTGATAAGCAAATAGACCTAAATCCCAGCATAAGCAGGTGCTTTACTGTTGGGCTGGCAGCCCTTCTAAGAGGGGTGGATTCAACACACAATCCCTAGCTTTGGAAGGGTTATCCTGGAAGTCCAGGTTATTTCTAATAGTTGGGCAGCTGTGCACCAGGTAAGACGACAGTACTCCTCTAGAAATGTCCCACATTCATGTTTTTATGTGCAGTGCTGTTGTAGAAATGCCTATGGCTGTGGTGAAGAAGGAGCAGAAAGAGTGGTGGGGCACAGACTAAGCCCATGTGCAGTCCTAAGTTTTAACAAAGCAGCATCTGGGGCAAAGTACAGCCCAGGCTTGGTCCTGTGTGCCATCACCCCAAGTCCCGTGTGCCATCCATGTGGTCCTGTGTGCCATTCCTATGGTCCTGTGTGCCATCCTTGCTTGCAGCTGCATAACTGGACCAGGGCTTTTGATATGTGTAAGTGAACACATAGCTATGGAAAACACCTCTCCTTAAAATTAATCTCAGTTTAGGGGTGGTCTCCCTGAATGTGCCTTGCACTTTGGATGAAGCCTGGTTTTTCTCCTGTTCTGGAATATTTATACCTTTCAAACTGATGCTGTTTCAACCACCTCCTGAAACGCAGCTTTGGTTTTCAAAAGCTGACTGCTGGAGAGGTTGTTTTGGTTTCCCAGCACACAGTGCTCCGTCTGCCTCTGCTTTGTCTGCCCCTCTGCTCACTCCGGCCATGTGGCTGGGGATTCATGCCTTGGTTGGAGTTCTCTCATTTAATTTTCATGCATCATTTATAGCTTGCTGCGGCGATTTCATGAAGTGAAGGTATGTGGTTAACGCAGGGGGCTGACTGGGAGCTGGTCATGCAGCTGTGACAGAAATGGTTGCTCCCTGCCTTTGTCATTATTTTCTGTACTTGGAGTGTGTTGGTGAGAAACTGCTTCTGGACCAAGTATTCAGACTTTAAAGTTGATTGCTTTCCTGAGGAAAAAAAAAAGAATCGCCTTCCCTTTCCTGGAAATCTGGAGAATTTCCCACACACGACTTCTGCCCTTCAGACAGAGGAGGTGCAACCGAGCAGGGAGATCCTGAGGTGGTTAATTTAAGAGGAGTGCAGGGCTCTGCTCCTGTGAAATGATGGTAACTCCTGCAGCCAAAAAACAACATCCAGCTGCCAGCAGGAGTTTACACAGGAAACCTGCCTTCTGATGTGGGCAGCTTCACTCACAGCCCTTGTGTTGTCCCCTCCTTTGGGCACGTTATGTGGCCTTTGGTGGGAAAAGGTAGGCTTGGAGGGGAGCTGGTGGAGAGATCTGGAGGTATAGTTGAGAGCAGGTGTCCTCCCTCCCCCACCCTTTCCCTTTTCTTGGGCCAGCCCATTAATTTCACAGATTGATTTGATCTATTTAATAGATTTGCTTAGGCTGAGCGAGATCCTGCAGTGCCTGCATTTCTGGTTGCTTGTATTAAGTAGTTTGCTGGGCTGATGTGTAGCATGCCAGCTTAGAAATTACTAATGACGAGAAGAGAACTAGTCTGTCCTTATCGATTTCCATCTGGTTTGAATGGCAGCACTTGGAAATGGCACAGGAACTGTGTCCAGTTTGAAATGCCACGTGCTCACAGGCTTGTGCCACCACTGGAAAGGTGATGGAGCAGTTTGCCTTGAGCAGAGGTGGCCAACCAACCACCATGGACCTCAAAACAAGGGCTATAAATGAGTGGATGAGCTTGATTTGCTGTTTTTGTTGGGCCAGTTCAGTGCAAGCCCTGGGATCCATGGAGGTTGGGCACCTCTTACAAAAAGGATCTTCATGTTTGCTAGGCTGGAGCTCCAGCGAGGATGTGCAGGGTGTAGTGGGGTGAAGGATGGGAAGCCTGAGTCCCTGTGAGCTAGGACGGAAACTGGAAGTGATATTGAGAACATGGTTTCCCCCCAGGATAATGCCTGACTGGAAGGTTTAAACCCAGATGTGCAGTAATATCTTTGAAGACAACCCAGAGGCGGTGCTTCAGCCACGAGATTTGGGAATGAAAATCCTTTTGAGAAGGCAGGAGGTTAGAAAGTACATCAAATCTCTCTGCTGGATGACATGCAGTAAAAGCTGTACTGGGATCCAGAACATAAAGCAGTGATAAGGAGACATGTTATGACCTTGTCTGCTGTTAGCAGCTTACACAGCCTGCCAAGGAAAAACCAGCCTGTATTACAAGAGCCATATGGTATTTTACTAACTCAGCGTATAAATCCATAATACAATTACAAGATCCAACTTCCATGCTGAATTAGAGCCTCTGTGTTGCTTTATCTGGAGGAATTTCTGGATTGCCCAAGATTGTTGATATCAGGAAGGAGTAAAACATACATGGATGGACAAGGGAAGGGGTCTGTCAGCCTCCTGGGTGCAGCAGCCCTTTTGCTGGACTCTGCTGTAAGAAATCCTCTTTCTGGCTTGCACAGACCCTTGGGAACTGCCTGGAGCCGGCCCTTAGGAGCTGGCTGCCCAACCTCATGGTAGCAGATGTCTGTTTTATCAGGGAGAGTTTGTGCAGGATTCCTGAGCAAGGTCAGGGTTTCCATAGGAGGCCATCATGAGCTGTTGCTAACAGAGTAGGGTCAGGAAGAAGAAAGCCTTGTACTCTCAGCCTTCTCCTACCTGTTGGATTTTGTCTGGATCAGACGTGAGTGCAAGAGGGAAAGGGATGCCCATGGTGTATGGGGAAGGCTCTGAGCATGAGAGCTCCAAAGGTGCTCAGGCCCAGAGCATGGGCTACCGGTGGTGATGGGCATTGAAAGGAAGTACTGGGGAAGGGTTGGGCAGATTTGGGAGTGTCTGACTGAAGACAGACGTGTGATGCAGCCAGTGGAAGGGCAGCATGTCCAGAGCAGGTTCCATGTGCTAGGATCATCCCTCTGAATATAGATCTGTCCTTAGTCTTATCAACTCTTTTCTTGTTTTGGCCAAAGCAGGTTTACCCTGGTGTTACCTGACTCTTCTCAAAAAAATGTCTCTCTTTATTCCAGTATATGAACCTCTTCAAGAGATACCACTTCATTTGCAGATAAGGGAAATGACCACATTTTCAATAAGCCATTATGTACTCTGAAGGGACATGGTTGTGCTTAACGGTATCAATATTGAAGACAAGCTTGAAGCAGGTTGGGATGTGCTCTCCTTTTCCCTGCAGGTGTTGCAAGTCATTTCTCCCTGCCTCAGTTTCTTCCTCTCACAGAGCTGGCCAGGGACATGTCCTGCCCTGCTTTGTGCTTCTCACAGAAAAGTTCCACTGCTCTTATTTTCTTTGCTGTAAAATGCCAGACAGGCACTCAGTGAAGCAACCTCCCTTTTACCTGTGTTGGAGGGAAGGTAGATTTTGTATGGATGGTTATAGCTGTTTAAACTGATCAGATGTCTTGTACCACTACACAAAGCCCATTTTTTGGCTGTGCCCTTTTCCTTTTCCATGCATACCTGTTTCCAAGTGAATCACTCTGTGCTGGAGCATGCAGTTGCAAAGTGCAGCCCTGGCTCTGTTGGAAGAGACCCTGAGATGGGAATGATTTACCCAGGGCTTGTCAGGTGGCTGTTGCTGTCAGTTTAGAGCTTGAAGGAGGCAAGTGCCATGGGGCGATGTGTGTGAATGAGAAATAGACTTTTATCAAGAGCTGGATCCTGCAGGTGGCACAGCCCAGAGCTCAGCCCAGTGAGTCCTGTGTCCCTGTGCCCCTACATCCCTGTTGCCAGCAGTGATGGGCTCTTCTTGCTGGGACATGTCTCCAGGTATGTCACCTCTTCCATGGCAACCCATGTCGGGGTGGGGTGAGGGTGGTGCTGGACCACTTTTCCCCACTTCCTGCAACTCTGTGCATGGCAGGTGAAGGCACTGGATTAGGGGCAGTGACTTGTTTCTTGCTGTGACCATCTGGCAGCAGGTTTCTGTGCACAACCTGCATTTATTTTGATGGTTGGAACTGCAGTAATGCATTGGTTACCTAAAGTTTCCATCAAGATGAGACTTTCAGAAGCTTGTTTGTTGTAGCTCCTGTAGTAACTACTGCTTGCTCAGAGCTTGGCTTCTCTGAGCCCATAGTCAGACTTTCACTTTTTTATTTTGAAAAACTGGGAAAGTTTTTAAGTGCTGTTACAACCCTGGAGCAATCTTAACATGAGTACAAGTATATACACAAACCATCAGGGATGAAATTGCTGAAAGCTCCTTCAATGAAATGGCCAATATGGTGGCAATAAATTTATGGCCAATATGGAGGCAATAAATTCAGAGGAAATGGACATTATCTGCTGATTGACCTTCTGGAATGTTAAACAGCTTTTGCTTTTGCCTTGAGGCATCTGGCTGCCTGACATGGCCAATTATCCTATGATAACATCAACTTCATTGGGTCTTATTGCTTCATTATGAAACTGCTTTAGCTGATAATGCATTGCGATTAGCAGGCAAATATTCTTGGGAAAGGAGATGACTCCTCACCCACTGTTTGGCCTCAGAGCTGTGCAGTTTGTCTGCTTGCAGTGCAGAAGGCAGTAATATGGGGAAGGTCCTTTCCTGCTCCTGGGAGCTTCTCTGGCAGGGGTGATGCTGCTTCCCCTGCTTCCATCTCTCAGCTTCCCATTTTCTGCTTGGTTGCTTGGATCGGTTCCTTGCCCAAGTGAAATAATTTGTAAATATTTTTATTTATGGCAGGATATGTGCCAGCACATGGTTGTCTCTGGGGGAACAAAAATACCAGTGCTTAGTCCTTACTTGCCTGGAATACTGAATCCTCTTCTGTCGTAATCAGACAGAATCCCGTAATCGTAATAACTCTTTGTACCATGATCCAGCCTGGCATGTTCCTCCCTTTTTGTCTACATCATTAGAAGGAAAGAGAGCCTCTCTGCAGAAGCACTTCATCCTTACACCCACCTTTTCCTCCTGGCCTGTGGTGGATCACAGCTTATGGCCATGACAGCAATTGGTGGCAGTGCAGATCCAATGCCTGGAGATCTGCTGTAAACCCAGTGTGATTCTGCTCAGTGTCCCCTTCCTGGAGTCCTGTGGATGTGAGAGACTTCCCACTGCATTGAAAATGGGAGAGTTGTCCCCGGGGAGGGTGAAAAAGCCTGAAAATACTGCTTATCTTCTGCAAATCATTTTTATTTTCTCTTTGTAATGCCCAGACCAGTGGAGGACTCTGGTGGAGGTGCAGCTTCTATTGAAGAGCAATGGGGAGCCCATCCTCCCTCTGCCACCTGCTGAAGTGTATTAGCACATTATGGGTGTCAGTGTCCATGTGGATAAGTTACAGGGTACAAATTGTGCATGTATGGTGCCTGTGGGAGTCAGCAGGGATATTTTAGGGCCCCAAACACTTTTACATGGTGAATAAACTCCAAGCGTGTGTGTGTTTGTTTGTCACCCTCCTCATGCACAAGTCCCTGGGACCTGCCCTGGGTGTGGAGTCACCCAACAGCAGGGACCTGGCCAGACTTGGGGTCTGCCTGTCCCCCCGCCGCCATGTGCTGCCCAGCTCCTGGGAGCACCCAAGCTCCAGGCAGGGCTGGGCAGGACCCATTTTGCAACTGGGGCTTTGTCTGTGGCTGGAGGACAGCAAGGGTCCAGATGGGAGGAGCTGAGGAGGAGAGATCAGAGACTTAAGGAAGCCAGGGGAAATCAGCGGGCCTGGCGCAGCTGAAGAGGGAAGATCAGAGTCCCGGCGCAGCTGGGGGGGGAGATTGGATTAGTAGTTGGGAGATCAGAAGCCCGGCCCGACTGGGGAGCGTGGATCAGACAGGCGAGGAGCGAGGAGATCAGAAACCCCGCTCACCCGTGGAGGGGTTCAGGGAGGTCGGGACAGCTCACAGGGGCGAGACCAGACGGGACGAGTGGTTTCCCAGCGCTGCCTGCGTCTGCCGAGCTTTAATGTGCGTCGGTGTGTTGGGTTTGCATCCCCCCGTGAGCGCACTTTGTCTCCAGCTCAGCAGCAGGAGCTCCCGCCCCGCCGGATCCATGCAGTGCTGAGCGCGGCACGGGCGATAACGCGGCGGCTCTTCCCAGGGATGCCATCTGGGTGAGTGGCTGTTTGCAGAGGAGAGGCACCGCAGCAATTACACTGTGTTTCAGTCGAGAGTTCCCAAGAGCTACTAAAATGCTGCAATCCGTGCTAAGACCCCGACTGCAATGCTGCGAAACGCTCCCTCCCACCTGCAGACACCATTCACCAAAGGCTATGTTTGGCAAAACAGAGCTTTGACATCTTGCTCCTGCCCATCCGAGCATGGAAATGCAGCAGTTGTGAGGGGGAAGAGCTGTTTAACACAGATAACTGATAAAACAGCAGCTGTGCTGTTTCAGCTCGTACGTTACTTCGGAGGTGGCACATTGGTGTCACCGTGCAGGTCCACCACCCCTGGAGCCCACCCCAATTTCGTCTCTACACTGATTCTTGGAGCACCAAGTCCAGACAAACAGACCCATTATCTGTGCTGGCAGCCGCCCCCCTCCTGCTGCAATCTCGGGGAGCCCCAGCCTGTGGAAAGCAGCCCCCCAGGAGTGTTGGTTGGGGCACAGGGGGTGACACATGCCTGGCAGAGGGGACAACCCTGGCAGGAGGTGGGCTCCTGCCTCTGCTGCCAGCAGTTAGGCAGAACTTAGGAGGCTTGTGCTTCACTGTCTGGTTTTCCCAAAGGAGAAATAGAAGTGAAGATGGAAGGAAAAGCTTTCTAGAGTAAGGAGCACTGACTGCTTCTCTGGGTATGTGCTGTCCTGACATTAATTGCCTATTAATATTCCCTTTCTCATGCTTCTTCAGCTCCTTCCCTTAAGCAGTGTGGCTTTGCTTCCCAGTGCTGCTTTCTATCGTGAAAACACCTGAACGCAATGCAGAGGTGTTGGGTCACCCTCCAGAGCTGTAGGGATACCTGATGGGGGAGATGACTGGGGGCTACTCAGTGCTGCCCCTAAACCCTCTGACCCCAGTTTTGGATTTGATTTCTGGTGCCTTGATTAAAGGGATGGAGCTCTGGCTTCCTGGTGCTCCCATCTTCAGAGATGTCACCTTGGGCCTTTGCCATGTGGACCCTGGCCACTGTAACTGGTGAGAACATTTTTTGCTGGCTCTTTCCAGTGCAGACTTTGGTGTCCTCCAGGTGCTGGGCAGAGCTGTGGGTGGCTGGATGGAGGCAGCTTTATGGACCATGACTAATTGTTTCGTTGTGCCTTTCAGGCCCTGAAGGTGGGCTCAGGCTCTGAGGATGCAGGATCAGAAAGAAAGGGAGCGAAGCAGGACCATTCAGAGCAGCCTTGGGTTTGGTTTTGTGGTCACAGGCAAGACATGGATGAACCTTCTATGGAATTTCTGGATGTTTTCCTGTCCCTCACCCACTTTCTTCTGTTTCTAGTTTGGGTTTCTTATTTTCTGGTGTTTCACTGACAGGGGAGACGTGCCTATCTGGGATGGAGGGCACTGCAGCACGAGCTGGGCATCCCTGTGCTGGCACCAGCCCCACCGTCATGAGGTGCATTGGAGCCAGCAGGGCTTGGTCCCTCTGGATCTGCTCCAGCCTGATTCAGTCCAGCCGACCAGGGCCTCCTCTGCACTCTAGTTACAACATCTCTGCCCTATGGGAGGTGTAAAAGGGAATGTGTTGGCACATGGCAAAATCCAGATGAGAAAGATGCTGCAGTGTGGATGATGCCCTTGTTGTTCAGCCAAAATGGTTTGATAGCAGAGATGGGGAAATTATTTATACACAGCTGATTTGAGAGACACAAAAAGAGGGAAGGAAGGTGTTTTGCGTGGATGATAATGCCATGGTTTTGGCCATACTGGGTCCAGTATCTGAAAAACTGAACTTAAAGCAGCCCATGGGGAAGACGTTGCCAGCACCACACCTGGCATCTCACATCCCTGCCATCCTGAGACCGTCGTGTTCAGGACACTGTCTCCCTACTCTGGAGGCACACGGAACTCCAGTCCACATGCACAGTGTTCCTAAAGCCACAGCAGATCCTGCCCCATGGAAACTGCAGCTGCTGGGGCCTGGGATGTGCCTGCAAGACTGTTTAAATGGAAAGCTAAGACAAGCTCTTGCAAAAACATAACAGCAGAGGAAGTGGAAACCTGTAAAACCTTTGAGCCATGTTATTTGCTAAGCTGATAAAAGATAAAATGCATAAATTTATGAAAAGGGGAAATCCCTCCTGTATTCATATGGACTGCTTATGGTTTGACAGTTAAGTAAATATAGTTCAGAATAAGACCAGTTCAAAGGGAATCTGAGAACATAATGAGTCTCAGAAAATTAACTGAATAGCTTTCATTTGAGATTACAAAACCACAGTGTAATATAATGTTTAAATATGAATGTGGCTTCAATATTACATAAAATAACCAAACAGAGATAAAGCCACTGTTCAGTCCTAGCATCAGCTGGTAATCTTATTACTGAGTTAATACATCCACATGTGTTATGATCACCATTTTCCACTAACTTGACAGGCTAAGAGAAGTAATTAAAAAATGTCAGAAAGAGAGCACATGTTGCTTTTAGAGCTCACCAAACTGCAAAGCCTGGTGTAAACCAAAGTCTGGTGGCCCAGGCTATTCTGTGCTGCCGAAATGTTGTCATCCTGGCATTGGATGGGGCAGGAAGGAGGTCTTGATTTTGGGGTGTCTGGAAGAGGCTGGGAGGATGCTTCATACTGCTGGTGTCAGCCTTCATTTAGCCTGGGAAAGACTTCATGGTCCTGGGCAGGGAACACGGTATTAAACTATTGAATTCATTGTAGGAAGGAAGGGAGGTGAGAAGGGTGAAGGTGTGTAGTGGCTGCTGGTTTTCAGAAAGGAAGCACAGGTTTTTCAGTCTCTTGTGGTGCGTGTGGCTCTTGGGCTGAGGCATAGTGCAAAGATTGTGTGTTGAGACACGGTGTGTCT
This sequence comes from Aleadryas rufinucha, assembly GCA_013397815.1. NCBI lineage: Eukaryota > Metazoa > Chordata > Aves > Passeriformes > Aleadryas > Aleadryas rufinucha. Next base: position 213,136 of record VZTH01004629.1, read on the forward strand.
CCACAATGGATACATTTGACACTCTATTGCATCCTTTCACGTGTCTGAAGGGGGAAAAGTGAAGAATTTACTGCAGTTTTGTGGCTTTGGTCTATCAGTGTTATTACTGGGAGATTGAAAAACCTCCCTTGTTTGGCTGCCAGTTTTGCCCAAGTGATGCACTGTTCTAACACAGCCGTCCTGGCTGCAGCATCCTGGGAGGACACAGAGGAACATGCAGGAGGGGCAAACACTCCCCAGACCCATCCACATCCATCCACAGCATCTCTAAGGGCAGCAGATTCCCAGCACGAGGAAGCCAGGAAGAACAATGAGCAGTGAGCTCCAGGAGATCAGGGGAAATCAGTTACAAATGAGTAACAGTAATATAAATTAACTATATCCTTTTGCAGTGGAGTTTCTGCCTAAATGGTCACCACTTGCATCTGTGGTTTGGGGTAAGAACCATGCTTTTTGGTCAATCAGGGCCTACAGTTGGCAATGGAACCAGCACAAGGATGCTTGTTCAAGGCATCCGTGGGTGTACTGTGATCAGAACGCTGCCATTGCTCCTCTGGGACCATTTTTTCATGTTGTGTGGGAACAGTGGGCAGTATTTTCAGTGCTTTGGCATCTTCAAGGTCTCCCACTGTACACACATCTGGCTGTCTCAGCAGAGGCTCAGAGGTGAAGGGCAGGGGACTCCTGGTCACACACCCAGGGGTGTTGCAGATCTCAGAGTGTTATTTGCAAAACATGCCAAGATGGCTTGGCCCAGGGAAAACAAATACCTTCACATCCCTGTTCACAGCCAAAATGATTTGCTCAGCTTTGAATTATAGTCCAAATGTTTTGAACTCTGGGATAATGCTGCTCACCAAACCCAGTACCTGAAAGGCCTCTTTTATGTGACTATTACTTTGGTGACCAAAGTGCCAGGGTTTTACAAGAGCTGCTTATCCTTTGATAAAACAAAATCAGTGAATTTATGCTGACAGCTTCAGATGCTGTGGAAACCTGAGCAACCTCTCACCAGCATATGTCTCTTGCTGGATCCTTCCTTAAGAATAAACCGCAGAAGTATCTTTAGTAATTTAATGAGCAATAAAGAAGACTATAAAAAACCAAGGATAATTAAATGCAATGATAGATTTTTAGCACCCTAAATGGTTACCAGAAGTGCTTAATCAAAACTAAGGTTTCTGCTAGGCAGAATGAATGGCTCTTTGTTGCCCCATAATAGAAAACATTTAAAAATAAAATGCAGGGAAAGATTTGGATACATTGGAATAACAGAATCATTAAAAATCATCACAGCCTGCCTCCTAATGCCCCTCTGATGCTTGAATAAAACAAATAAAACAGAGCAAAATTAGGCAGCTATTTTGTATATTGCTTTGATCTTTGCTTCACCTTTTGAAAATATTTATGAAGAGTGCTTTAAGACAATTTGGCTTCTAATTTTTTGATTGGGAAGAAGAACAAATATATTGACAAGGCTAGAGGTTAGTCAGGGATGTGAGCTTATTTTTCCTTTAGCCTCCTGATCTAGGAGGTATATCCCAGAGCATGAAACACTGGCTACCTAGGCAGAATGAAGGGTGATGTGTGTGCGTGCTGTCAGGCTGGAGGGTACACATACTCCAGCCTTGCTGCTGTTCTCATTTCAGGAGGAACAGGAAACTAAGGAAGGCACCAAAATTGCCACAAATTCTTTCTTAATACAATAATCTTTTGGAAAATCTGTAGATTAATTAAACATTTTCATGCAATAGCATGATGCTAATTGTTTACACTAAGCCACATTTGCTCACGTAATTTGCCTTAATTGGAAAATTCTTTAGCTTATAATTGTCATAGAGTATTAAAGAAATGAGGAAATATGGAGAACATCGAGGCAATCCTGTGGGGATGATGCTCTGGTGTGATTCACGGTGACCTAATCATTAAACTCAGGCACTCATTTCTCAGGTATGTACAAAAGTGCTTGAAATTATGTGGAAGAATTATATGGGTTGTAATTCTGACAGTTCATGGCCTGATCCTGCCCTCACTCTTGCCTGAGCCCTTCCTGTGACCAGGAGGGAAGGGATGGGGAAAGCTGCAGAGGAGGCCAGACCCTGGGTCTCTGCTTGTGGTACCTGAGCAAGCACAGTGTTTTTCATGAAAACATCTTGTTTGCAAAGAAATGAAGAGGGATCTTTGCACTTTGGGTTTAGGTTGCTGGATTGCCCACTGGTCAGAGTCACTGCTTGTTGTTTGTGCTGGAAATTTGTAACGCCCAGTGAAAAACCTTGGAGAAGTCTTTGGGCAAATAATCAGGGCAGAGCTTCAGTCCACAAAGAAGGAGCGTGATCAGCCTTTCCTGAAGGTACCAATGCTCTCAGTACTGTCGCTGCTGTGAGGTGTGTGTCAACTGTATTCCTTCATCAAACATCATCAATTTCTTGTCTTGGTGGTTTTAGTGAACAAAACCCCCTAGCAGCAAGGAAGCTGGAAACAACTTTTGTGTATACCACAGGTGAGGTGTTTGGGCTCATTTCTCCTGGTTACCCCTTTACAGCTCACCTAGTACCCAGGATAATTCCTGTAGAGGTACCTTCCCAAGGATGTAGGTTTTCCCCAATTGATTCAGGGTAAGCTGGGATATGGTCAGAAGCTTTCTTGGAGTAAGTTGGTGTAGCACTTTTGAAGATAACAGCAGGGCCTGTTAAATTAAGAGATACAGAGGAAAAAATAATTTTTCCTATATGAAAAAATGCAGAGCAGCCTCCTGTGTCTCAGAAACAGCAGGTGTCAGTGGGGGAGGCAACTTCTCCACAGGGAATGTCTCTGAGCAGCCACTGGCATGGGAGGCCAGTGTGGCTCCTCTCATTGCTGCAGGGCATGGCCTCATTGCCCCATTGATGAGGCTGTTTCTCCTTGCCCCGCCACAGACTTACGTGGGCTCTCACCCTTAGGATTCTGCCACGCAGCATGCTCTCATCACACTTGTAGGATTCCTAAATCTCATCTCAATATCCCAGTGGGGCAGAATCCCTGGTTGTGGGACCCTTCTCCTTCCCCTGAGATGTGACCCTGCAGCGCGTGCGTCTCTGCGTCCTGGTGCAAGGTGTAGAGGAGCTCAGCAGCCCTGTCTTGGCAGCTGCTTTCTGGGAGGAGGCCTGGAGAGGTGAGGACCCTGCGGCCGCAGGAAGGGGTCTGCAGTCCCTGCTGCAGTCTCAGCTGCTGCGGGTATTTGGATTGGTGCTGGGGCCGGTCAGCGCGGTGCTGGCACGGGGGTGCTGCTGCGAGGTGCTGGCAGGGCGTCCGCCCGCGTTCTCAGAGGTGCAGGGTGGAACCAATGCTCGGGACTTCAAAGCTCCCCTGTCCCGCAGCCCGGGGCCGCCGTGCCGCAGCTTTTTCAGCAGCGATTAGACACGTAGGTAGGTAGAGGAGCGGAAATGCCGGGCCGTGCCCCCCCCCGCCCCCGCCAGCCCCTTTGTGCTCCCTGCCGCAGCCCCGGCCAGGAGCAGCCTGGCCTTTTTGCTCGTATTATTCTCACCATCTCCCTGACAGGCGTAGTAATATATCAAGCTGTCTCAAGCTGGGACTGTTTGAATGAAGAGAGATTAAAAAAAAACATATGAAGAATGAGATTTGAAGTTCCTCACCAGAGCTCGGTGCTGCAAACTGCTGCTTCAGGAGGGTGCAGGGGTAGAGGAGCCAAAATTGCAGCCAGGGAGTCGGAGGCTGCCCTCAGGAACAGGCAGAGCTGACCTGCATCGCTGTGTACACATTATCATCATTTAATACGTGTTGTCCAAGAGGGCAGAGTGTGTTTATGATCAGATGGGATTCTCCTACTGCTGCATTTAAAAAGTATTTTTTTAACTTTGACTCAGCAACTATTCTGATGGGAGGAAGAACATAACCTTTTAAGGGCTGAGATCTAGTTAAATTTTTTCGGCATAAAAAACCCAGGCAATATCTTCACATCCTGCTGCAACGATATTTCATGGTCTCATATGCCAAGTAGAGTTGTGTCCTGGATCATTATCACTGGTCAGAATCCAGCCATATTTTAATGGGGGGAGGGAGAGGTGGGGAGGGAAAAGGGAGAGAGAGAGAATAATCAAATATCCTCCTTTTTTTTTTTTTTAAATTAGGATAATTTGTTCTTAGTTTTACTTATGGGTATTCACAACATATTTCCTTAAGAGCATTTACTCTTGATGCTATGTAAAGATTGACAGTCTACAGCATCATAAAGAAAACGTATCTGAAACACTTGCTCAGTGGAGTCTCAGAGGCACCAGGCTGTCCAAAATTGTTAATGCAGGCAGGCTGCTACTAAAGAGGCTTTTGCAGTTCCATCAAATGTATTAATTTTGAAGGGTGTTTCTTTGAACATTAAGCCTTTCTCATGCTACATGCTGTTGGCACTCTTTTGTCTTACAAACCTTTTAAAATTTATCCCAGGACACTTCAAGTTGAGGCTTTCTCCTTTTCTGGGAGTGGATTTTTTTTTTTTTTGGACACTGCCTGTTTCTGTCTTAACTCAGTAAATGAAGATGGATGAAGGACTGAGTGCAAACTCCCTGCAGGATAGTTTGGGAAAAGATGGTATGGAAAGAGGAAAAACAAAAGCCATGTGACAAAAAATATGCATATTTTACATCACCATTTTGTATGGTAAAAGTAGCTGTTTTGTGTATTTTAAAGATGTAGAGGGAACAAAATTATTCAAATATTTTGGCAACTCCTGCACACTTTTTTTTTTTTTTTGTGTATCATAAAGCGCTTGCTTAGCAACTGGGTAGGACAATAATTAAAAAGTAGTGGATTTGCCAGTGGTCATAAAAACTTTCCATGGTTACCAAGGTGGTGTAGCTAAAGAAGTCGAAATATGTTCAAAAATTAAGTTTCTCCGAAATGAAAGCAGAGGTATATTGAGTAACTGCTGTTTAAGTTTATTGTTTTAGGAAGGCTGGGACTTGATCTGGTGCTGGTGCAAGCAGAACCAGTGACCCTGCAGCCCATGGCATCACACCTGCTGATAGCCAGGGGGGAACCTGTTCCTTGGCTCAAACTCTGTTTGAGTAGATTGCCCAGAGAAGTGTGGCTGCCACATCCCTGGAAGTGTTCAAAGCCAGGCTGGATGGGGATTGGAGCAGCGTGCTCTAGTGGAAGGTGCCCCTGCCCGTGGCAGAGGGTGGGAACTAGATGATCCTTAAGGTCACTTCCAACTCATTCTATGATATTGACAGTCTTTGGGGTTTTTTGGAGTTACTGTAAAGTTCTGGGCCATATATTAGTATCTCCACTTTTGGGGTAAAAAATGTGATTTGGAGAAATAAAAAGTTCTTTTTAAAGAACTGTATGCATTCTTCAGAAAGAGCTGTGTGATTTCTAAGCTTAGCTTATGAATCAGGAGACTTGAACCCCCCTATCCTCCCTGGTGTCTCATGCACATCAGGCAGTGGCTGCTGCAGATGGATGATGATGGAGTCTGCTTCCATGGGCTGTTCTCCTAGAGGGAAAATCTCAGCCTCGAGTGTGGCAATTCGTGTCTGAGAGAACCTGGAGGAGCTGACATGGAAAGGCTGCCTGCTCAGTGTCTGTTCTACAAATAGTGATATTAAATCTGACTTTTAAAAGTACTGAAAAGTCCTGTGAGATGAGACATGCAGCCAAGAAGCACTTATGGCTGGGATGTGTCTGCCTACCAAGGTGAGATGCTGGAGCATCTGCTGCTCAGTTGCTCTGAGCCTGCTGTGAAGCCCAGAGAAATCATAACCCCCCCACTGCTGTAACAGGACCTCTCCTGCCTGCCTGCCTGTGTTCAGGTTCTGGCCTCCCAGAAGTTGGTGTATCCACACTAATCAGCAACACCTTGGTTTAATATATACTGAAACAGGTTTCCATGCTTTACATATGAAATGCTATGTGAAGAATGTGTTAATGTTCTTGAGCAAAGTCTATTTGGGCAGGAAAATGCCAATGAAGTGTGACTGAATCCATGTGAGAAGGAAGTAATTCCTCTTTCTCCATCTCAGCAGAGCTGTCCCAAGGCCAACACAATGAGGAGCACTGAAGGAATTACAGCCAATCTAAAATATTCCAGTTCACTAATTAGAAACATTTTTACATTTCCGTGATGGTGAAATAGCAAGCTGCAGTTTCTGCTCCTTTCTTCACGGGCCCTGCATTGCCTTGAAGGGATTGAGAGGATTCGTGGACTAGAAGGTAACAGACAGGGAATACAGAGAAGTTCACGTGCAAGAAAGGTGTGTGATTGAGTTACTAATTTACGTAAATATAAAAACATTAGTACTGCACAAATGTCATATTTCAGCCAGAGACAGCCCTGGTTGTTTGGAGTTGGCAGCTTGCCTTCCAGCTTCTTTACACCTTGATTTTCTCAGACTTGTGTTTTGAGTATTTCGAGCTGCAAGACCAAGTATTCTGCTGCTTCTCCAGCAAACACCCCTGCATGGGGTGGCAAAAGATATTAGAGGGAGAGAGATGGACTCCTTCATCTTCATACCTTCCCTTTAAAACAGGAAAATCTGTGAGTTTTGTCTAAGGCAAGATGCTCATAGACAGAATGATTGTTAATATACCACTTTCTGAGAGTAAACAGTTTCTTAACGTTCACCTGGAATTCTCCTTTATCTTGCTGTTTTGCTTCTTTCTCCCTCCTAGGGAGCATACACGGGTTTCAGTGTTTATCTTCTCTGAGCTGAGCTCCTGAGAGGTTGTTGAAGGCTGCTCCTGCTGCAAAGGGCCTGTGGGAATGAGCGTGGGCTGTGGGTGCTGGAGCAGCCCTGTCCCCACCAGCGGAGCTCTGCAGGAGCGCCGGCCAGAGGTGCTGAGCCTCTGGGCCTGTCCCATGGGCAGATGGAGCTGGAGAGGGAAGAGCTGCATCTGCAGGGAGCGCTGGGGTGGGGGAAGAGCTTGGAACTGCCTCCAAGCCCCCTCACCAGCCCATGCTGGGAGACACGGTGCCTTATGATGTCCCAGTGTGGCTCTGCAGAAGGGCACCTGTGGGGTCAAGGTTTCTCAGGGGGACAGCTCAGCAGAGCTGTCGCAAGGGCAGCACGGGGAAGAGCAATGCTGCTGGTGCCCTGCTGCTCTCCTGGGGCATCAGACACATCTTGGGAAGCACAGGCACAGTCTGTGGTGTCTTTGGTTGCCAGTGTTGTCACCTCGTGTGCCATCTTTGGTGCAGCTCAGCAGAATGAAGGGTTGAGCCTGGGCTGGTCCCAGCCCTGTTGTCAGCTCCAGCCTGGGAGGTGGCTTGTAGGGTCTCATAAACTGAGGGGACAAAGCCATTTCCTTCCTTTCTGTTCCTGTGCTGCTTCCTGAGGCCCTTTGCTCCTGCAGGCAGCTCCTCTTGCTCCCATCTTTCCCTGCTCTTTGGCAACTGTGTGCCTGTGGCAAAAAAAGGAGTCCCCAGATAACTATTTTGTATAAGCAAACCATGCGGCTTTAATGGAATTACCTCAGCCCTGATAGTAAATAATTTATAGGAGGCAGTAAATAAAATATGTTTCTGTGTTCTTAAAAAAGAAAGAGTTGTTAAACTGCAATGTCCGCTGGGGGGGAATTAACCCAGACCTTGCCCCACTACAGAGATCCTGGCCGGGAATGGGACCTGGTGGGCAAAGCATCCAAGCCCAGAAGAGCTGTGGGGAGGGGGGGGCTCAGAAAAACTGTGGTCTGGGCAGGGTTCTGGGGAGCCACCCAGCTGACTGCCTGTGGTGCATCTGTCTGTCTGTCCATCCAGTGGGGTATTTCCGAGGTTACCTCCGGGTAGTCTTGACCGTGAAACCCGAGCCCGCACCTCTTGACCTGAATTTCCGAGGCACCCGCTACAGCCCCGCCGTGTCACCGAGCCCCGATTGAAACCCGACCTCTGTCACTAATGGCATTAACGGGAGCTGCGGGCCAGGGCCGGCGGCAGCCCAGGGGTGCCCGGAGGGTCTGGGAAGGGATGCTCGGAGTGGAATGTGGGAGGCCTGGAAGGCGAGGATGGATATTCAGAGGGGGATGGATAGAGGATGGAACACGGGGGATGCAGGATGCGTGGAGGTGAGGATGAAGGATGTCCGAAGGGATATGGATGGAGGGGTACCTGAAAGGGTGCATCAGGGTGATGTGGGGTGCCTGGGATTGAGAATGAAAGGTGCCCAGAGCAGGATGGATGGAGAAGAGTCTGAAGGGATGCACAAGGGGGATGGGGATGAGGGATGCCTGGGTGGGAAGACGAAGGGTACCCAGAGGGTGATGGATGGAGAGGTGCCCAGAGGGATATGAGAGATCCTGGGTGGGAAGACGAAGGGTACCCAGAGGGTGATGGATGGAGAGGTGCCCAGAGGGATATGAGAGATGCTGGGTGGGAGGGCGAAGGATACCCAGAGTATGGAGTGGCCCCTGGAGGGGTGCACCAAGAGAGATGATGGATGCCTGGAGCAGGACGAATGGAAGGGAGCCTGGAGGGGTGCTGGGGATGCAGGATGCTTGTCAGGGGCGGATGGAGGGTATCCAGAAGGCGATGAATGGAAGAGTGCCCGGGGAGGAGTAGGCGCGCACGGAGAGGGATTCAGGGCCAGCTGCCGTGCCTCCCGCCCTTCCCGGCAACTGCATCCCCCACTTTGCGGGTGCGGTTCAGCGGCGCGGCTGCCCCCGGCCCCGGGATGCGCTTCCCGGCTGCGCCGCGGCCGGGGCTCCTCCCAGTCCCGCCCGGTCCAGCCCGGCCGTGGCCAGGGGGAGCCGCAGCCGGTCTCCTGCTGGCCTGGGGGAGTTCGGGCCGGGGAAGGCGGCAGCGGAGATTTACGATGCGGGAGGACAGAGCGTGAAAGCAGTATATCATCATCAGGTTGGGCTGAAAGAAAGAAAACATATCTTCAACAAAAAGAGGGGCTTCGCAATTCAGCTGCGTTGTTAGGACAACGCAAACTATCCTTGAAATGATTAGTTCCACTTCAAAGGCATTTACATTCAACAGGGGCAGACGCAGCCTCTTTTTATGTCGCCAGAGGAGGAGGAAAAAAAAATAATAAAAAAAATAGGCAAGGAGGAGGTGGGGAGGCTTTGTGCTAAAGAGAGTCATATGTTTGCTTCTTCTATTTATTTTTCCTCATTCAGGGGACACTTGTGTAAGACAAACAGAGTGCTGGCAGCCGCGGGGCTCCGGACTGCTGGCCGGGGAGGTGGGTGAGGGGTGGCCGGGCAGGCAGCTCGGGGGCTGCACTCAGACTCCCCCACCCCTTCCAAAGGAGAAGCGAAGAGACAACAGAAAAAAAAAAAAAAAGAGAAAAAGAAGGAAAAAAATTCCCTGACCTCAAGAGCTGTCTTTCCTGGGACATCTATTATTAACTTGAGGAAGCGTGACATATGTTCAGTTGGATCACAAAGACTCAGGGTGTCCTGACAGAGTTTGGGAAAGATTTGAAGACTGAGATGTCTCCACTCTGCTCGGGAATTGGCTCCTATGTGATGGCCTGGGCTGGGAAGAAGTTTTTGCATCTGAAATCATGTATCTAAACTGCTTCCCAGAGGCCTTTGCATGGGAAAACCCATTTGGTGTGTCCCAGGCTATCCTGAATGGATAAAGAATGTGAAAGAGGAGAAAGATTCTGGCATTAGCCCAGAGGCAACATTTACCATACCCCTACAGCTTTTTCAAAATCTAACCCATCTCCCCTTTCCCTGATCAATTCTTACATCCAAATGAACCGAGACTTGTCTCCTGCTTCAAAACACATCACATATTATAAACTCCCAAATTACCTATTGGTAGTGTTCCCATCATGCTTAGTGTTGGAAGTCAAAATCCAGGCATAAAGAAAATTAAAATTCAAGCTACAGAGCCTACTTGGAGAGTTATCTGTGCTAACGGAAAGATTTCCCATCATCTGAAATGTGTTGCCCCAACACATGTACATGTGTACTGGCAGGCAGGAGGCTTGGCTCTCTCTCTCTTTTCCTGTTGCTTGTTTCTGCCTGATGTCTTGCAGCTCATCCTTGGGTTAGTCCTCATCATTCTATTGGAGAAAAAAATTGAAATTGTAAAAGATCCTGGGCGATGGTTTTCTAAAATATTTTGTCTCCCACAGCTATATCAACACATATGAACTGAATTATTCTCAGTACTGGTGCTGATCAAAAATCTTTCTTTCAAGTCACTTTTGTGGGGAGGTTAACACTTTGCACATTTGAAATCTAACAACTGTATTAGGAGGTTTTTTTAAAAAAAACCACCACATTTTTTAAGGTGTTGTGAACATTTTGACGCCTGAACCCGCAAATTCTCTGCTCTAGCCCTATTGGGAAGCCAGAGATTATGTTGGCCCCAGCCTTATGAAAAAAATAATAATATGCAAGTTAGTATTTGAAAATGAAAGCCTTATTCCAGTCAAACTGTAGCTGAAGTCGAGGTTTAACTCATCCATGATCCTTGTTTTAGGCTGTGAGCATGCATGTAAGTAATTTCTGATCATTCCAAGAAATTTTCTTCCTTTTTTCCCCTCTTTCCCCATTCTCTCTTATTTTTTATCAGTCTTTTTCTCACAGGGATGGGGAGGCTCAAACAAGGAGAGTTGGAGATGTCAGCATTCACTTTCAGTTTCTTTTAGCCAGGTTTTTTTCATCTCAGATATTTTGTTTGCTCTGGAGAACTGTGGCCCAAGGAGAACCAGTCCAGTTCTGGATTATGTTTGGACCATGTGGGTTGAGGAATCACGTGCTGCAGCAACCAGAGCATAGAGGTTAGAAATGGGCCTTTCTGTGACATCAGCTCTTGTGGTGGTTTTGGTAACTGGCAGAAATGTGGCAAAAGGTGTGGCAGTGGCTTTAGAGAGAAAAGTGGTAACATTTTTTATTTTAGCGGGTGAATGCCACAGGGCTGGTACTCTGGAAAAAGAAAGATATAAAACTACAAAAATCCTAATAAAAATAATATAGTCTTGAAAATTAATAAAAAAGAGGTAGTCTTGAAAATAATATTGAACTAGGGAGGGACATGGGAGAAGTGCTGGCTGCTGTGCTGTGTGAGGGGCACTGGAACTCAAAGGTGAAGCTGTCAGAACTACCAGCCTGAGACATGTTAGCCAGCAGTGTTAGTTTTCATTCCTGAAGATAAAGATACTTTTTCAGTCAGAAAAACGCATTTTTATTTAATTCCCTGCAAGTTCATACTTTTAAAATGTGTTTTCCATTTCTGACTTTCTTGTTTTATGAAACACTGGAAACACGAGAGCTTTTCAAATATCCTTGAGAGCGATGGGAGCTTTACATTCGTTCTGTCATTTACTCTGTCATTTATAGAGGCCTTATCAGGAAACAAAAGCTGATGTGTGTTTTAGCTCTACAGCATCTTCTGATGTGGACCTTTCCCTTCTTCTGAGTTTTATTGTTATTCTTCCCCCTGTCCCTAAAATACTGGTGAGACTGTTGGGGCTGCTTGGCTGCAGGAAGGAGGGAAGTGCCCCTGGGACTCCCAGGTTCAGGAGGTGCATGTAAAGGAGAAACATGCCAAGCAGAGGGGTGAGGCTGGGTGAGCCATCAGCACCTTATGTTCCCTGAGTTCAAGAGCAGTCATTTTCGCTTGTTTGCCTCAGCTGATCCATGCCTGTCCCTAACCTGGCATTAACTAGGACCAGCTTTTGGTTTTGCAGGCAGGTGCTGGTGACCGTGGCATCATCCGAGGTGCATTTTTGGGAACAGGAATGAGCAATATGGCTGTTGGTGAGAAACTCACCCAGTTACTCCAGCTCCCTTTGCAGATCTGCAGATCAAAGCCTCCCCAGTAACAGTGCAAAACCTGGGTGAACAGGAAAATCCTCTTGGATATGGGCGTTCAACCCAAAGCTCTGATGCTCTGCTCTGAGTGTCCTTGCACAGGGCAAGCAAAGAGTGAGAGGAGCAGCGTGGAGAGGGAGCGGACCAGGTGAGGAACGCCCTCCCCCATGCGGTCTCTTCCCCCCTTGTTATCCCCTTGTCTTTCCCTTTCTCTGATTTTTGTGTGTGCGTGCGTGTCTCCCTCCCCTCCTTCTTGTCCGCGCAGCTCCTCTCCCATTCTTGTCTCGCTCCACCCTCCGTTTCTCTTGTCTGGCTGCCCCCCACCTCTTTTGTCCTGCTCGGCTGCCCGGCATCGCTTTTGTGTGTTAATAGCAGCGACTGCCTCCGGCTCAAAGGATCCCAGCGCGGCTGCCATCGCCCCCCGGCTTTTAATTCAGCTGCTTGGGACCAAGGAGGATCCTCTGTCCCGGCCCCCTGGCAGTCCGGCGTGGCTGATGCCCACTCCCGGGATGTGTTCGTAGGTCCCCTCTCTCTGGTTACAGCCGTGATTGCTATGGCCTGAGGGGACAGTCCTGGCGGCCAGTGCACCTATCCCCCCACCATTAGCTTGGACAGCACATGGACAGGGTGGTGGTGAGGCGAACTGGGGCTGCAGTAAGGTCTTCCAGGTTGCTTTGGGCCACGCTGAGCTGCTTTCCCGGAGGTGCTGGCACCCATGTGGCAGGAGCCAGGGAAAAAAGACTTGCACCTTCGTGGGGACGTAGGAGCCCCTTGTGTTTCCATCCCCACCTGAAGTGTTTCTCGTTTTGTGTTACGTTCAACTTAAAACAGTCAGGAAAGAAGTTTCTGTGGGAACTTTTCCTTTGAACATATGGACTTTGCTGTTTATTGCAAGGCGGGAGTTGGTGGCTCAGAGCAGGCTCTGGGAATTGGCCTTTCCTGTCTCCGAGCACATCCCCATGAGGTGTGCAGGGGCTCGTCCACGGGCTCCCTGACGCAGGAGCGTTCCCATCCGTTCGGGAATTGGGTGGGGTGGGGCAGCAGGTGGCAGACAACGTGAATCCGTGGCTCATTCCCACCGCACACTTCGCCCCTCACATTCCCAGCACTCGCCTGGCAGCAGCTTTGCCGGGCGCTGCTCCCTTAATCCCACGAGCTGTAATTCTCACAGGAGCCATAGTTGCCCCTTCTCCCCCACAGTGACAGCTTGCCACATGCTTTATTGCTCCTCTCCCTCCTGGGAAGCCTCTGATTGCTCTCGGGAGCCGCCACGCTCGGCCGAGCGCATCCCACAGCCATTCCGGTGCGCGGGCGGGCGGGTTCCCCCTCCTGGAGCAGGGACAGGGGCGTGGGGCTCTCTTTGCACGGCAGCATTTTCATGGCTGGATAATATTTGCTGCAACTCCGTGTCACATCTGTTTTTCTAAGAGTCACATTCCCTGCGCTGATTTTGTCGCGGGGAGCTCCAGGCTGTGGCCGTGTGTCTGTACCGAGGTTGGCAGGAGCATGCCCCGTCCTGCCAACCCCGGGAATGCCAGGACGCTGTGTGGGGATGCTGCATGTCAGCCGGGGGATGCGGAGACCTTTACTCCTGGCTGCGAGGAAGGCAACAAGGGGTGATGGAACCTGCCTCTGGTAAATGCAAAAGAATGGCAGAAAATGTTAAGGAGGCTGAAAAAAAAGCAGCCAGTTATCAGAAAAATTGTTTCTAAAGAACTAAACTATTTTCCTCTGAAACTGTGTAGGGTCATTTGTAAGTAGTCTGTGCACTGCAGCTACACTTAAATTTAAAGGTGGAAACAATAAGGGTGAGTGAATGCATTTTTCCTAAACTCATCCTTTTTGAGACTTGTTTGAAATATTTTTTCCCTGATACTGTGTTTTCTTTTCCTCTGAAGAGAACAAGTTAAAAAAATATAGCAGAGATAGAAGCAATAAATGCTAATGGGATGTTAAATGAAGTATTTATGCTACATGCTGATGGGTCTCATTTGTGCACCTGAGATAAACATTCTCATAGTAAGACTAAAAAGGTATACGTCTATAAATCTATGTATATATATATAGATTGAGATATAGGTTGCTTGAGAGCTTGTGGATGTGCAGATAGGTGTTTGTGTGTGGTAGGTAGAGAGAGAGAAACAGAAATCTACCTGTGCTGCCATAGTTTTGGTTTGCAGAGTGGTGGGCTGGAGTGAGCAAGTCTCTGATACACCCCACAAGTTGCTCTTTATTTAAAAAATAAATCTCCCTTAAAACCCACCATAGGTTGAGATAAAACAAGGCAGATTCTAATGAACACCAAGAGGTTTGAGCCCCCCGAGGAGGAGCTGTGTGCGGGTTTCCACAGCATGCTGACCTTTTGTGTGAGTGCTTCAGCCTGCCACAGAGTCAGCCTGCGTGACCTTCTGGAGTGTGCAGGAGTTGCAATGTCCGGGAGAGAAATCCTGTCCCTGCCGAATCCGCTGCAGCATCCTGATGCCAGCCAGAGCCAGCATCAGTAGCATTCAATTTTCTGGAGATCACATACCATCATTGCTGTCAGAAAGGAATATAAAAGCCTGTTTTTATTAATCTAGTACAGCCTTCTACGTATTAAAAAAATAGTTGTGCTATTAATAATGAATTTGTCACATTTCTCTGTCAGTTCCAATTTGTGTTACTTCCCAGCTGGCAGCAGCTTTGTCAGCAGTGCAGTGGAAGCTGGCAGAGCTCTTACCTGGCACCTTGGATTCTCCTCTCTGCCCTGCGTGCAGTGCCTGGGTGTTGCTTGCCAGGGACTCCATTCCTCCCACCTTCCAGAAAAGTGCCCTGGTTCTTAATGCCATAAGGAAGGGGAGGCTGGCTTAGCTGGCAAATGTGGCCTGAAAGGTGTTTTTTGTTCCTTGGTGTACTAAAAAGAATCAGAATGGTGAATACACAGGTTTTTAAATGAAATTACCTAGTCAGGTTTTTGTCTCTCTGAGAAGTTAAGTAGTTGAGCATAGATGTCTCCGGGTAACTGGTAAAGCAGCAACTTAAACATTCCCAAAAAAATCTGCTTTTTCTCCACTGAGACCAGATTTGACTTTGAAGTAATGGAGCACAGGGGATTGCATCGTACCTATTATGGCCATCAGCATCTCCTGGCAGTGGGAATGGTGAGCTGCAGCCTGTGACTGAATCCTCCCATCATGTTGACTTTCATGGAGCAGGACTAATTGGTGTTGCCCTTGAAATCACAGTCAGGCTGTGCAACATTATGGGAATGGCTTAAAAACTTGAAACAGAAATAAAATAACAATAACAATATAATAATAATAATAATAATAACAATAATAATAATAATAATAATAATGGACTGAGGCTTGATTTTCTCTGGATCCTTTGAACCCAGGGGGATGCTGTGCAAGAGGATATAATAAAGGGGTGATGAGATGGTGTGTTCCCTGGTCACTGCTGTGATACATCCTGGAAAGCTGGGATGTGGAGCCAGTGGGAGGCTCGGTGGCCAGTGTGGCCGTGCTCTGCTCCCGCCATTCTGGCTGTGCCAAGGGCACCTTCCCAAGCACACCTATTGCTGCACTCCAGCACCAGTCCCTTGGGACAGCGAGGGTACAGCAGAGTACCAGGTACCATTAAGCACTCACTGCAGACCCAAACTCAGCACAAGATGGGGAAAACACTTGAAAGTGACAGTGTAAATACATCCTGAGGGCGTTGAGCACGATGTAGCAGCAAGGGTTTTGAAGGAAACTTCTGTTATTGGGAGTGTTTGTTTATTTTCTCAACTCTCATTTCTTGCTTGCTTGTCAAAGTCCCTAATGAAAACATTTGCTTATCCAGAGAACAGGCTCATGAATGCCTCAATGGGGAGCACAGTAGTGGGTGATGCTGGCAGGGTCCTTTGCACCTCAGTGCAGGGAGCTCAGGGGACACCGGTGGGTCCTGCTAGGACTGGCATCTCCACAACCATCCTGGAGCCCTGGCAGGAAATCCTGCAGTGAACCTGATGGGTTATGGTTTATCTAGGCAGCTTCAGCCCTTCTCCACGGCTCTTTGCAGTTCTGCTTGGTGAGAGGCTGCGGCTCCTCCTGCAGCGAGGGGGGCCAGGGGGCTCCATGTGAAGCCATAAGTGGGGGGAATCGTTCCTTTCTCTGAGCCTCCCTAGGGCTGGCAGCACCTGGAACACTCACGATGTTGCTGTCCCCCACCCTGGGGGGTGGGGATGGAGGACCTCCCCTCTGGCAGAAAGGGGAGGGGCGACATTCTCAGACCTGCCATTACCATGTTTTTCAAAGCACTAAATTCTTTTTGCAATGCTATTCTGTGTATGAGGTTTATTTCTCCTTCTTAGCTGTGAGTTTTCTGAGTTTTGCTGCTGTTGCCTGTGCCACATGCTTTTAAATTGTTGCTCATGCCCCAGTGTTTATAGCCTTTGCTCTCACTCTGTGCTGATATAAAATCTTCTTTTGTTTAAGACCCCAGATTCTACTTGACAGCACGCACAGGCACCGAGGCATCAGCTGTACCACCAAACATCTGCCCCACAAATTTAGCCCTCAGTGGGCACAACGATCAGAGGCAATATTTTCCCTTGTTTTTAGAGAAAAGTTACTGAAAAAGAAAGGGGAGACCAATGAGCTGTAATTATGAAGTGTTTGTTGGTGTACCTGTGCCTGGGTGTTGAACCGTGGGTGCAGCCAAAAACTGCTCTCACAAAGTTCAGCAACAGACAGGTAAATTTGGAGCTCCTTGAAACTGGCGTAATTAAAAAACTGTGAGACTGAAGATAAGCATCTGGTAGGAAAATATTTGAACTGTTCATCTGAGACCAAGATGGAAATGTGGTAGAGCTGTCTCCAGGCTGTGCCATGCACCACGTAGTTGCAACTGTTTGTTTACCTCTTGTAATGGTACGAGTTATGGCCACATTGAGGCGGGGTGTCTTGGCGTGACCATGTCATGTGTATCCCCTACCATCGCTCTATGCCCAAACATGAGTCCTGTGCTTTTAAACTGAGCCTGGCAGAGGAGAGAGAAGCGGCCGGGCGAACTTTTCAAAACAATCTGTGCTTCAAGGTCGCTCTGCTCTGCGTTCAGCTGTGTGGGGAGAAGTGTGGAGGAAGCATACTGCCTGCTTTTTCCACCCGGCTTTTCGGCTCCTTTTTCCTCGGAGAGAGACGGAGAGAAAACTTGGCTTTGTTTTCTTCTCCTCTGGACTTGCTCAGATCACCGGAGCGTCTGGGCTCCACCGGGGGACCCTCCCCCGGCTTGGAGTGGGGCACCCACGCCAACCCAGCTCCAAGGAAGAGGAGAGAGAGACCACCCCCCTGCAGTGAGGACTCTGGGATTTTCCGGGTTTCTACTCCACAGTGAGAGAGATGTTGGGTCTTTGGCATTGTTGTTGTTTTCCTATGTGTATGTGTTTAATAAATAGTTCTTTTTCTGTCTTTCACATTCCTCCGGGGAAGTTTTCTTTTCCCGAACCTGGTGGGGGAGGGGCGGCAGTGCCCTGCTTTGCTTTGAGGAGACGTCCTTTTGGACATTTTCTCCTTGAAATTGGCCCAAACCGGGACAGGGGTCCTGGCAGTGATGCTGCTGCTGCACCTCTGGGCTCACAAGATATAAAGAAGAAAAAGTTAGAGAATTATTTTTATTAGATCAACAGTTAAGTTGATCTAATAAAACAGTTAAGTGAGACCTGGGTGCTTTTAGCGAGCCCTCCTTGACAAACATCTTCACAAATATCTACAGGATTAACAAAAGATTCTCCTTGAATGTTGGTTTCAAAGTTACCTTTGTAGGAAAAAATCCGTGTACATATATCTGTGTACATATATCCATTCATGAAAAGCTCAAAGCTTGTCTATAATTGCCTGGAGAAATACAAATGTGGTGGTTGATCTTTATTTTTAACGGAATTGAATATTAGCATTCTAGGCTTGACTTTTCCATCTGTGTCCTGCAAAAAATTACACAGGAATTTTCTCTGACTGTGATGTGAGTGAGCCTTATGAATGTGTGTGTTCAGCCTAATAAATTAATGACATTTTATTTTTATAAATAGATGTTTTTTCAAGAGTTTGGACAGAAGCAATCAGAAATTCTTATTAATCTATCACAGTTAGCTTTCTAATTAGTGTATGATTGTTGTTTTATAGAAAGTGCCAGTTAACTATTTTGGGTTTTTCCCCAAGAATGACTCCTGGGCACCCACAGAAGCTTAATCAGAACATATAGGACTAAATAGGGGAAGAATTTGTCCCCTAAACACCAATTTTCTGAAAGAAAAAACAAAGAAGCTTCTGAGAAGCCATGCAAGATGCTACTTTAAAATTCAGTTATTGACTGCACTAACTGCATCCTGCCAGAAATGACTGGCTTTTAAAATGTATATTTGTGATTAGTTTAATTCGTGGAGCCTTTTTCCTCTGAATTGATTTGATGAAATGAACTAGGCAAATAATAAATTTTTCACTGGCATGAATCTGCTTAATCAATTTAGACAATCTGTTTGTTCTTTGCTTAATAACATTTGCAAAAAGAAAACAAAGTCTTTCATTAACAAGGAAGGCCAGACATTTTTAATGAGAGGTGGCATCTACCATCAGGTTCTGTCTTCTGTAGGAGCAGAAAACAGGATTAAACATCTGGTACAAGTACCTGGCTCTGAAATGCTTCTCCTGCTATTCAATATGGGATTCAACAGTAAGTAGCAGGGAAGAAAACCCTGGCACACGTCTCATTTTCATCCCTGGACATTTTGTCAGGGCAGGAGTTAATGGCAGGTACATAGGTCCAGATCTGAACCTGCCTCAAAATCCATGGAGGCTTCCAGTGTGCATTCAATTGAAGCTCAGGGAGTAACACAGAGACCAAATGCGATGTCAAAATCCGGCATTCAATAAAGTTCTCTCATTTGCTATTTAGAGAAGGAGTTTATTATGGAGAGTCATTAAATATCTGCTTCTTACAATGGGGTGCAAAGTAACAGCTCGGCTGGGAAGCCTGGGAGTTCAAAGCATCCCTGTACAGGGAAAACAAACACTGCTAGCCAGAGAGTGATTATGCTTGTACTGCAGTGCAGAGGACTAGTAATTTTAAAGACATTTTCTCCTAATGTTTTATTTTCACTGTGTTCTGGATTTTATGTTGATTTTAATTATACCTCTTAGGAATAATATCTGGTAAACTAATTTTGGTGAATGGCAATGAAAAAGCATTATCCACCTTCGGTAATTACACATATTTCTTAGTCCCTAGATTAAATAGTTTTACTTAAACTGCACTACAGAATTTATAAACACCTTTTTGCAAAGTCTGCCAGTGGATTTTCAGATAATAGAAATCTAAAATACTAATCTCAGCATCCCAGATGGCTGCCTCTAGGAGTAACATAAACTGTTACCCCAGACAAATTTCCTTTTGCAGCTTTCTCAGAAAAACACAGCAAGCCAAAGCAAAGACATTCAATATTTTCCCTCATGGTTGCTATTAATGTAATAACTTGTGTGTTAATCCTTCTGTCTTTGAAATCAGAAGGGTGGGGGTTTTTGCCACTGAGTTTTGATGCTGAGTTTTGCCTGTCCAATTGCTCTCCCAGGGGGTGGTAGAAATGCCCAGCTGCCTGATGATGGGCATTTTCTGGTGCTGCTCAATATACAAGAGAATTTTAATGATCCCATCTTACATCCAGTATAATGATAGACTGACACTTTGGGTTCTTTTAATTAAGCAAATATCCTATTTACTAAACCAAATGCTCAAACACATCATTTCTAATATTTTATTGTGAAAAACTTTAACAAATAGCATCCTTTCCCCATGTTTTCATCACATTTGGAAAGAGAAGCTGAGGATGAGCAGTTGATTTCACTTGTGGGTAATGTCTAATGACTGATAGCCTCCTCCTGGGACACTCTCCACTTCTCTCCACCAATTGCCTTCTCCTTCAGGCCTCTCCTCAAAGCACATCTTTCCCCCAGCACTTTGCAGGTAGATGCATATGGAAGTTCTAGACTAAAATGAGTAACAAAATGGAAGTAAGTCCAGGTGCCTGCAGGATGGGACAAGTTTTCCTGCTCCTGAATGACTGCTGTGTCTCTTTCAGCACTCACTTGCTCCCAAAAGCATTATGTGTCCCTGGGGTGAGAGGCAAGGGTTTTGGGACAATAACCCAACTGCGTGATGTTTTCTGCAGGAGAGTTGCTTGGTGCCAGAGCTTCCTTTTGTTTGGGTTTGTTTTTTTTTTCTTTTCTTCCCCTGAAATCATTAAGGAAGGCTGGGTCAGGAAGCTTGAGTTAAGAGTCTGGCAGACCAATGTAAGGATGTTAAAGAAATGATGTAAAAGATGCATAGCAAAAGTTAGGGGGAACCAAGGGCAGCAGCACGTAGGAAAAAAAGAGGGGGTTTGTGCTAGCATGGATATCCCAGTCAGTGTGGCTGCGTTAAGCCCAGCTTGAGGGAGATCCTTCTGGCTCTTCAGCTGGATCCAGATCTCCACAGCCTCTGCTGCAGATCAAGGTGCAGTTACATGTTGTCCATCCTCGCATCCTGTAGCTGATCACCTCCCTACTGGGGATTTTCCCTTAGCATTGATTATTGCTAAAACCAAAATTCTATTAGTGTCTTTAAATTGTTCTGTCCAAATGCACTTTACAGTCAGATTCTATCCCACTCTTGCAAGCTGTGGCAAATATCTGCGAGCCAATCTCCTACCCAGGCATGAGCTGTTCAAATCTGCTGTTTTATTTAGGATTTCTGTGTGTCAGAAAAGTGAAAAGCAGGGACACAATACATCAGAACCAGCTTCCCTATTTAGCGCTGTAGAGGCACCATTTATATTTGAGGCTAAACTTGGACTATTATGCAGTGGCAACACCTGCCCTTTCACAAGACTGGACTTTTGTAGCTGGGGAGATCAAGCAATGAAAAAGCACCACTCCCAATTCTTGCCTCTGAAAAGTCCCTGTCAGCTCACATTGTACCTTTTCCAGAGAAGAGAATGCTGTGAAGTCCAACCTGAATCTTTCCCCCCAGCTTTAAGCTCATCTTTACCCTAAAAGTAGCAATGCTGGCAATGGAAGCTCCCCTTCTTTGCCTATTCTGATGGTGTTGGGGCTGAACACGTGAGGGTTTTGGGAAAGGTGGGAAGGTCTGTTTGTGCCTGTTTCTGGGACATCCAAAGAGCGTCTTTAAAGTCTGATTTTTACCTTAATGAATTTGGAAAAAAGGTTGCCCTTTATTAAAATGGGGGAAAGACTGAGTCTGTGCTTTTAATGGGTATTTTATTTAGTGATTTCTGTTAGAGAGGAAACTGAAAAGATGTAAGATTTACATACTTGTTACCAGTGATCTGCAGTACCAGACAGTGTGAAATAAAATACTGGGCTGAGTGCAGTGGCTCCCTACGTGATGGATGCTTCATCTGGTCAGCCAAGGATTTCCACTAAAGGAAAGTGTGGTGGGATTTTAGGTTTGGGGGTTTTTTTCTATCCATTCCTGTCAGGATCTTCTTGAACTGTTTCTACAGACTCTGGGTATTTTTTTTTTTTTTAATAATAGGAGAACTATCAGATGTAAAAATATATGTGAGATAAAGAAAGATTAAGAAATCTCTAAGACATCTAACAGTTGTCTTACAAATGAATGACATGATTTTTTTATCATTTCAGTAATTCATTCAGCAACATTTGATTAATAGGATTAATGTAGGAATAAAGGTAACAAGTAATTGTTAAACAGAATCTAACAGCAAATGTGTTCCATTTACTGAGTTATGTGTTGTTAGAAGAGCAGAATGCAGGAAATGTACAGCCTATAGTTTCAAACTGGTTAAAAAGTGTAAGCCAAGAAATATTTTGTTCCGGTTGTTGACTATGAAAGAAATAAATAGAGAATTTTAAGTGTGCTGTATATTATAAAGAGATTGTATGATATTTAATTTTGAAGTAAATCTGTGCTGTTGGGAAGAACTGCTTTTAGGTGTTACACTGCTTTGTTTTGGTTGGAAAACTAACTTGTTTGTAATAATCCATTCCTTGTATAGTATATTGAAACTTTTATTTAAACTCAAAGCTAAATACAGGGCAGGATTCTCCACAGATAGAAATTAATTTAATTTTGTGTCTGGTCTCTCGTTAAGCATGAGTACCCTGTGTCTGTCCCAGTCCCAGGGACTTGGGGCTTGTTCTGGTGCTCAGGCTTGGCTTTAGAGTAGCTTTACCCTGTGTGAGAGCAGAAGAAATGTTCAAATAACCAAAAAACCAACAAACTCTCTTCTGCCTGATCTGCAGTAACTGTCCTCCCAGGAAACCCATGCCAGACTATTTTCCTTTCATCCTCCAGGAATGCCTTCTGAAAAGTATTTAAGCAGCAATTTGGTGTAACATGGGCAAGGGGCTGTTTAATAGCAGCTAATTGAACACTTCTGACTTTCTCAGCAGCTGTAACATTTCCCAAAAGATACTAGATACTAGAAAAAATACTGAGTCTTTTTATGTTGAATATGTGTCAAGCTACCTGTTCTCAGTGGCTTTGGGTGAACCAGTTGTGAAAAAACACCAGAGCTGCAGACTTGCCATTTTTTGGGGGAAATGTAAATTCTGACATCGATAGTTTGCATCTCGGTACTTTGTGGCTGCAACCTTAAACATCTGCTATGACATTATATTCTTTCTGTGAGGTTGTGAGGGTTTTTGTGGTGGTTTTTTTTTTTGGTGTTTATTTAAGCAGCCAGAAATCAAATATTAACCTGATTAAGAATTCAGTGTTACATGTAAGGCAGAGAAGAGCTGCAGGTGGTGACAGGCAACTGGATTGTGTTTGATCTGGCAGTTTTCATCTATGCCACCATTTTATTCCTGCTGTGGGACTGCAGCAAAATGGTGGTTCCCTTGTTCCGTACCTCGGTGATGAATAGGGTGTGTGAAATCCCAGCTCCTGCACGCCAGGGGCGGCGCTCACTCCAGGAAAAGAGCTCATTGAGAGATGCACCCTTGCTAGTGTGTGAAGCACAATAGGATCTCCTACTGGGGAGCTCCTGGGATTGGTGCGGGGAAAGAGCTACATTAATTCTTCTCATGGGATGAGGATTTAGGAATCTCATTGTCCAGTGAGTTTTTTCCTCTTGCTCTTGTGTTTTCTCTGGGCAGGGGAGGGAGATAATCTCCTTGGAGCATATGTACAGGGATGCCTTATCATCGTGTCTCTAAGAGAGCCAAGTGCCATGGTTGGCTCCACACCTTCAAGCAGCCCCAGTCTTTCCTCCTATAGGCTCTGGGATGAGTTTTACTCGAGGATTTTGCTTGGAAGAGGCTAGATGTGGAGGCAGATGGCAGGTTGTGCTGAGCTTGGCTCACCCAAGAGGTATCACTGGCCGTGGTCCAGGCAGGAGAGCAGGGACACCCTGCAGCTAACTGGAACCCCAGTTTGGAAAATCTTTTCCAAGCAGACACTTCTGCAGCTCTCTACTGATCCAGGAGTGTGTCAGCCCTTTCTTGGCCATTCCTGACATGCCCTGAGAAGGTGGCAGCAAAGTTTTTTGTTTCGTAGAATGGGTCAGGGAAGGGACCGCAGTGGCTCATCTCCCTGCTCTCATCCCAGAGCACATGGCACACGATTGCATCTGGATGGTTCTTGAATCTCTCTGTTGAGGGAGACTTCAAACCTCTCTGGGCAATCTATTCCAGTGCTCAGTCACTGCAGAAGACAGAAGTTCTTCCTCATGTTCAGGTGGAACTTCCTGGCATCAGTTTCTGCCTATTGTCTCCTGTCTAATTGCGTGGCACCACTGTGCAGAGCCTGGTCCGTCCCCCCTACACCAAAGAGCTGTGCTCAGTGCTGGTTTCTTTGGCTGACCACAGCCATCTCCATCTGCCAGGGATCTCCAAGGGCTATCACAAAATCATCAACCAGTGATCTCTCCAATGAACTCCCAGACAGAAGTGAGGTGCTTTGGGCCTTTCGGGCAGTTAGGCTGGTCTGTGGGGTCACATAGCCTGAAGGTTCCTGCTATTCTTGAAGCCAAAAACTCAAGCTGGAACTGGCATCTTCTCTGCTGAAAGAAACCTTTCTCCTGGGTGGTGACTGCACGTGGTAAGCCCCATGTAGAGGGAGGACCACCTATGGGATCTCATGGCCATCACTGGATAAACAGGGACCTTCTGGTCCAGCTGAAGTGTCTCTTGGGGAGAGATAATTCTGATCCTTGTTGTGCCCTGAGACAAGTACAACTGTGGGCCGATAGTGTTCAGATCCCACTGTGCCCTGCCCAAGCATGTCTGTAGGAGTTGCTGGGGACGTGTGTGTGTTCATTTATGCAGTGAGCCGTATGGATTGGGGCATGAATTTGCTGCCTTCCAGTCTTAGAAAGCAACTTGCACAACTCTGGGCTGACTGACTTAATAGTAATCCATTGGGATTGCTTGTTCACTAGTAACTTAAAAAGGGAAATTTGTGCTGGGATGAACTGCAGAAGAGAAGATATTTCAGCAAGGATTTTTTTTTCACTTCAAGTTTCCTGCATGCTTCAGCCTCACAGTTGTGCTTAAAACTGTTGTGTATCGATAAGAGTTTCCTTCCACCCATAATCTCTTCTCTCCTTCTGTTCCCTGCTGTAAACAAGCCATTAAAAATGTGTTTATGACATCACAGTTGGTGACCATGGAAATGACTTTGATGTTAGAAAGACAAATACAGCATCATGATTTCACGGCAAGATCAAGGCAGGAGAAGACCCTTGTTCAAATGGTGGTAATTAACAAAGGTGGTGGAGGGGAAGTTTGAAAAAAAGTGAAGAGCCAATTGACTGAATATGATACACTTTAAAGTTTTTTTCACAGTGTAAAAAAAATAAAATAAATTTCAAAAATCTCTTTCAAATGAAAAAATTGCAATGCTCTGACTGTACTCTTTTAAATAAAAGCCTATAGGGTAAACAGAGAAGTGGAGGGAGGAAGCTTTGGAATAAGAATTACACATATGCCAAAAACTCCAGAAGGCATCTTTCAAGCTGGAGTGGTCCGTGCTTAAATCAGGTTTGGAGCATCGGGGCCAAATGACACCACGAGGCCAGTCTTCCTCCAGTTTACACCAGCAACAGAGTCCTGCAGGTTTTGAGTACAAATGGATGCAGCTAGGCTCTTTATCTTGGAAAATCATCATCCCTTGCTGTGTTATCGTCATGGTCATACCTGCCTGCAGCCAGATGCCTCAAAGGAGTCAGGGGAGCCAAGTCTGGCAGCCAAGCAAAAGTCTTTGGCTCCTGATTTTGCTGTGATTCCAACTCCTCCTCAATCCATTAGGCCAATGCTCCTGGCATGGCTGCATCCATCATTTACACAAGCTGTTGAAAATAAGCCCTTGTTTTCACATACATTTTATTAAATCATTAGCATTGCATGCTTCAGAGGTAGCAGGACCAAGCCTGCTAGGAAAGTATTGTCAGAATCCTTTCTGGGATCACTTTCTGAGCAGTTGTTCCAACATATGTAATTATGAATAAAATAGCCTCTGAAAAGACCTCCTTGGATTCAGAGAGAAATGAGAACAATAGTGTAGAGATTAAAAAAGATGTTTTTTCTCAGCTAATTGTTTTTAATAAAATGGTAAAAGTGAAGAAAATACCAGGAAACTATAATTAGGATGATAATGCTTTGTTCTGCAGAAATATGCACCCTGTTGCCTCTCTTATTACAGAGCAACAAAGAGAATGAAGTGTAAGGGAAGGGGAAAGTGGGGATGAATGGAGGTTGTTAAATACTGCACTGGAAAGGTCAATAATCTTGTCTGGAAGGTAAAGCTGATATAAAAAAGCCCTGCAGCAAGGCTGCCCTGAGTGTTGCCTAGCCTGTTTAAAGGGTTACTCAAGTGTTGGGGCTGGTGGGTCTCCTTGGCTGCCCCATTCCCTTTGGCCTGGCTGGGAGCATGGCTTGGAAATGTTGCCCAGGATTTTCAAGTCCTGCTATTGAAGTCCACACTTCCTCCTGTGCAAGGAAACTCCTAAGGTTTGGGGGATTTGTATATTCTTCACATCCAACTTCTCTTGCAGCTGAAGGCTCAGCCCAGCAGACAGAGAGGGGGACACAGCCCCTCCACCTCAGGTCTCAGTACTGCCACCTCTCTCAGCTCTGCCTGGCTCTATGTGCCCTCTCCACTCCCCAAAACATTCCTGATCCCTTTGTCACAGAGCAAATAGCACATACACCCAAATTAGCCCCTATCTTGGCTTTGAGTGATGTGCAGGCAGACCTGGCTTGTCCAGTGACACCCTGTGACAGTCCTGAGCTGCCAGCAGCCTCTCCCTTGTATCATTAGGGAGTCAGTGTGTTATTGTGAGCAGGTTTGGTGTGTGATTCTCTCTCCAAGCCACTTGGAAATGGTTTTGCTTATGAAACAGGTTATAGTGCTTTATTCTTCCTCTGATTGTGGAGATTTCATGGTGGCCAGCAAAGGGCTGTTGAGGTGGATGCTTGTGCCTGTGCCCTTTTGGCTGAATTTGCTTGTGAATGAAAACTGACTCATGTGCAGCTGTTAGAAAGGTTTTTCCACGCTAGTGCTTTGTTGGTTTAACTCTTTTACACCTATGCACTGCCCTTTGGGGTATGAAACCTGCAGTTTTGGGATAGGAGAGAATGGCTTTGCCATTTTTGCGTGGACTGGGAGCACGTGGGTCCTGGCGGTGCTGCAGCCTTTCTGTGGGCAGGTGCCTCACTGGTGACACGTTTGTCTTTCCTCCATGCTGGGGTCGTAGTGGACTGCCACAGAGACCAGGGACTCTAATAGTCTGGGCATGTGACTGCAGTCCTCACCTGTGGGATGAAAGCTGGGTCTGTGGTCTTTAACTGAGCTTCCCAGGGGAGGCTGTTATGCCCCCAGGTAACCCCTTGCATACTTACCCATGGAAATCAGCGACCTGGTCCTGAGATGGGGGAAAGATGCTGACCAGTAGCTGCCCTTTGCTTTAGATGGGCAGGTTGTGTCTCTTTCTGGGGACAGCCACTGTGGTCGGGGTGGCAGGGGCACCTCTGCTGTAGGGTGCCAAGGGGGACACAAGGGCAGGGGATCCCCAGAGAGCTTTATATGCAAGTATAGGGAAATTCAGTTCTCCTTGGGCTAAGGACTCTGTGGTACCTGGCTAGCAGAAATTCGTAAAGGAGCAAAAACTGTGTTACTGAAGGGGAAAGGAAAGCCTTGGACACATTGGGATTTCTTTTTGTTATGCTCCTGTCTGGTATCTACCACTCTGGAGAAGGAAAACATTTCTCATCCAGCAATCCCTCTGCTTCATCTCCTCTAGTCAGACCAAATGTTAAGTCTATGAAATCAGTACAGGAAATTAGAAAACAGTGTCTTTCCCTAAAGAAGACAGAGTGAATCCATTCAGCCTTACACCAAGCAGCAAGAAAGATCATAAAATTGAAACAATCTAAAATACTCCTGGTTCACATTTAGCAGCTGTCACAGAGCAGCAGGGAAGTGCAAAGTGTAGTTATTGCTTATTTTACATACTTCATTTTGTTTGTTTTATTTCTTCCATACTCTGGATGGAAAATGACGCAAGTCTGCCTTGTGAGAAAGGAAGAAAATTTGTTTTGATGGGTTGCTGAGGTGCACCTGAGAAGCCAAGCTGATGGAGGAGAGCTAAAGCCTTTTCCTGTGCTGGCAGACTTTCTTGACTGAGTCATGTAAGAGTATGAAACCCCCAGTCCTCTGCCACCAAAGTGCTGGTGACTTCAGATATTTTGTTTAAACGCATCTGTCGGAGGATGGGCAGAGACCACCAACGCTCTTGCCCCAAACAGCCTTTTTCAAAGGGAAAAATGTTGGTGGATTCTCACCACGGTGATTATAGGGGATTATTCTAGGATTCTCAGAAGAATCTGAAAACCAATCTTTCTAAGTTATTTCTGAATAGCTATTGAATGGATAATTTCCATACCCATTATCAAAATGATGTGCTGGCAGTGAAATTTAGCTGTATTGTATTTGATCAGTAATTGGTGAAATGTTTTCCTAGGTTTAAAAGTAGTGTCGGCAACATCTCTGTGTAGGGATTTGCAAGGTGTTTAGATACATCTTTATGTATTCAGTTGCTTTATGCTATCCAAATGCTTTGATGGTGTGGAGAAAGCCAACGGGATTTATCCAAGTATTTAAAGACAAACTGAAAAGACTTTTACCTTCTGAGACCCAAGCCCAGAGTTGCACTGCTTCTGTGAGCTGTTGATGACACAACTAACATTTTAAACAATGTGCAATGTTAAAGTCTTGATCATTAGTGACTTGCAGGTCTGGAGAATAGATCAGCCTCAGAAGCAATCAATGCAAATGCACCAGAGTAAATAGTAAAAAAAAATCAATGATAAAAGAGTGAAAACTTTCCTTCGCTTAGATTTTCTTTCAGTTCATGTTAGTAATAACTAAGATTATGCTCTATCTTTGATTTTATCTTGGATTGTGTGAAATAAGAATTTGGTAAATTGTGCCCCACTTTTTCAATTGGAACAAAGAGAATAGATTAAGACTAGGAGATAGAAAAGAAAATAAATGTGTAAGGAAGGAAAAGCAGCCTAATTTCCAGTGAAAGGTGAACTGAAAAGCAGAGCTCTCATTTAACTCTGCTTTTCCATTTCAGTAATGTGACAAGCACATGGTGGATACAAATGCATCGAGGCAGGGACAGGCAGGAGACAGGCAGCACTGCAGCCTGAGCTTTAAAAATGTCTCTGTGCTGCCACAGATAGCTGGGGTCAAAAGCAATTTTCTGGAATTACATCTGCCCTGTGAGGTGCTGGCAAAGGGACAGAGCTGAGCTGCTTCAGGCCTGAGGAGGGCAACCAGAAAACGTCAACACATCCATCACAGCACAGAGATCCCTGCACACACTCAGTGGAAGTGAAACATCTTTCCTGTAGTCTCTGCATGGCCAGTGTGTGTTGGGTCACTGCTCTTCTCCCCTGCATTTTGGATCCAACCCTGCTAGCTCATGATGGTGTCTAAAGCCATAACATGTCACTGTGGGGATGGAAGGTCAAGGTGCTGGCAATGTCAGAGCACCCCAATTTCCTCACCTCAGGCATGTCTATGGCTCTCCATCTGGAAAGAGCTGATTCTTGGATGAATATTTCAATATTCCAAATTGTCACTACCATCTGACACACAGAAAACCCCTCTGACTGCTAAATTGGATACATATTAGACAAATATTTAAGTGATGTTTGAGTTTAGGGCAGTCTGTCTGTTCTGGGGTTCTGTGGGCTTCTGCAAGCTCTGAAAGGCTGACTCTTTTTACAGCTAGGAGGGGATAATGCATGAAGAGACTATGTGGCTTGCCTGAAGCCAGAAAATCAGTAGGTGAGGAAAGAATTGGAACCAGTTCTTGGCCTGGCAAGCTGGATCTGGAATTGTCCCTCCTCTTTGAGCAATGAGGCAATCCATTTTAAAGTAACCAAATAAAAAGGAAGAAAAATATTATTTTAATGTTTCTTGTTCTAATATACAGCTCTTGGAGCCAGTATAAGCAATGAAGTCAGATATGATAGATTAATGGAAGCTTATCTAATTTACCACCAGATCAGGTAATGTAAAACAAAGCTTTGCAATAACTACATAGTTTCAGACTGATATCAACACTTCACTATTGCATTTTTGAAATGAACTCCCTTAAATTCAAAATGCTGTATCCGCTGATTATTCATTCTCTTATTTTAAGGTGTGTTTAGTGATTATATTTCTTGTGACAACCCTCCCTGGCTTCACCTTTGGTGGCTCTCTCATACTGCTCTGCTGGTGACTCCTGTAGGCATCCCCATGCTGGGGCTGCGAAGACCTGGCAGAAAATAGTTGGAAAGGAGAGAGGAAAAAGAAATGCTGCCCATCTATCTTGGATACCTTGAAACACATACAGCTGAGGGAACCTGCCAAGGGGAAGCGTTTCCACACGCTCTCCTTGTCAGGAGACTAAGCAGGCTGAAAAAGTTGGATGTGCACAGTAAGTGGAAGCTGACCCAGGCAGCCTTGATTTACATAGTGCACACTTGGGACCTGCTCATTACCACAACATCCCCCTAATCATCACCTCCGCATGATGGGCACATGGATGTGAATCTGCCCCGGGATTCCCAGTGCTTCGTTTTCCTAGCAGCACCCAACCCTCTGCAGTTACTGTGATATGACAGATGCACATATCATCGAAAGCGGGTCTTGCATGGCATTACACAATGTAAATCAATAATGTGAAAATACAGCCGTTAACACAATGTACAGTTTTGCCTATTTCTACAATGCCTTGCTTGTTCCAAAGGAAAAGCAATTTTATGCTCCACTGAAGCATGGTTTGCTTAGCCTTCAACTAGCGGCAAATGCCAGATACTGCAAAATGTTATTGTTACGCAAGCAGTGTCCTGGATTTATTTATAAGTATCCATGCAAAGACTAATTTCTACAAGGACTAGGACTGGACCCCCTCTGAATATGGGGCTGAACTGCTCTGATCCTGCATTTCCAGCTCTGCTACCTCTTCCTTGCACCCAGGTCCTGATCCAGCAAAACTGCACAGTCCTGTGCACCTCACTGTGGCTGTCCTGGTTTTGGGCTGGGTTTAAATTCTCCCAGGTTTTAGGCTATCCTAGCACACAGTGGCACCTCACAACCCAAAAATCAGACACACCCCAAATATTCAGGTCTAGGTGCCTGGCTGCTTGCCCCTTACCTCTACCATCATACTCCTTTCCTTGGATATGGGGCTTGGTTGCCTCTCTGCATGGCAGGGAAGTCAGCACTTCTTGGGCACTTTTTGTCCTTATTGACAGAGATGTAGGGAAACAGTAGCATGAAGCCTCTGAACCCCAAATTATTGATATGCACCTCATCAGCTGCTCCCAGTGGAAGTTAATTCCTTTTAGTTGAAGGCACAAGGAAGAGCTGCAACAACAAAAAGAAAGAACTGCTTGGATCACTGGGGTAGCAGGGAAGAGGAGCAATGCTGCTGTGTGATGGTAACCCCTCCTGAACCTCTCTCAAGGCAGAAGTTGCTCCATGTTCACTTCTGAGCAGGGAAGCCTCGATGTGTTTAACCTGCAGTAGAAACAAAGATCCCAGAAAAATGTGTTGTTGAGGCAGAAAAGCCGTAATTCCTGAGCCTATCAGCTCAGCACAGTGGGGCATGAAAGGGCACTACCACTTACTCACTGTCTGTGCAGCCATCCTTGGGTATGAAAGCTGCCCTGTGCTCTGCAGGGATGGGATTTGGATTGTCCCGTCGTGCTCGAGCGTGGCCTGCAGGAGTGGGAGAGCAGGGACGTGGCTGTACCTCACAGCTTGCAGCTCACCTTCCACTTTTCCTGGCTGAATTGGTTTCCACTGGAAAAAGTCAGATTTGTCAGACAGGCTGTTTAGTGGAGTCAGATTCAATATCCTGAGAGTGTGAACAGGAAAATGTGGAAAATGAGAACAGGTGGAAATCCCCACAGGCTCCTGTTCTACCAGCTCTTTACACTCTGGGTCTCCTGTGTGGAAGCAGTCGGGCAGCTCTGAGAGAAATTTTCTTGTTCATGTTTGGAGTAATTTCTGAGTCTTGACTTCTTCCTGCGTTGCATGAGAAGCATGTTTCAAAATGTTTCATTATTTCACAGAATCGAAATTCTGGCATTGCTCAGTTATGTTTTCTGCCTATGAGGCAAAGCTGGGGAAGGATTAAAAGCTCCTGCCAGTTGCACTGAGCTGGCATCCAGCCACTGCAGGTATGGTTCTTAATGAGAGCTTAATTAGGAATAGAGGGGTTTGCTGGTGATGGAAGGGTGCAAATGCCAGCTTCTTTCAATAAAGGGGAATTGTGTGCAGAGAGGGGGGAAACCACAGCCCCGTTCCTCCTCTCAGCAGCCTGGTGTGGGAATAACTTGAAAATTAGGGTTTTTTTCTCTGGGGTCTTGCATGGGGCATGGCCCACCAAGGGGCAGCTTGGCCTGACCTGCTCAAAGGCTGTCTGGCAAACTCGAGTGGGTTTCATCCAGGACAAACACAGCACTGGGGTTCATCTCTGGGTTCTTCTAAACCTTTTTCTTTTCCTTGCTTGGGCTGATGTCAATTTGAAATGCAAATACAGCCTTGAAGTGGGAAGTGGGAGCGTTTTGTCTTTGAAATGTCCATACAGAATATCTCTTTTATTAACATACACCCTCTTTTTTTTTTTTTTTTTTTAATCTCCAGAAACATTTGCCAAGTTTGGCCCAATTTCAGGGGTGTTTTGGTGCCTGTCCGCCTCCCTTTGCCATTGCATATTGTTTGCTAGGAGGGAAAAACCTGTCCTTTCTGTTGTGCCTCCTTAGTCATCCCCTTCCACTATGCCCCCACTTGCCCTTGCCCTCCCCTGCTTGCACCTCTGCTGGTTCCAGCGCCCTCTCAGGTGTCTCCAGGTGAGCCTTGCCTGACCAAAACACAAGACGCAGGCCATTGTTACTGATCTTGGAATTTGGTGAAGGCCATGGTGTGGCTTCTGGTGAGCCACAGCGTTGCATACAGAGGGGAGAGGGAATCCTCCTTCCCCCAATGCTGAAGCTGCCCCTCCACGCCTGGGGGCTCTTGCTCACAGAGAAGAAGGAAACAAATCCCCTTGGCTTTACTATTTCTATTATACAGCCTAGATTAATTTTGATTTTCTCTTTTGACTTCTTTGCTGTGTTTATTTCAAGGGATTTCTGTCACCTCCCTTCTGCACTTCAACGTGCCTGAAATATTTCTGTCAGGAGTGATTGTGTGTGACTTGAAGAAAGTGCAAATTTTAAGACTTGAATTCACTTTAAAATCCCCACTGCTTTCTATTCTTTTCCCCTCCAAATTAGCACATCTTCGCACTGAAGCTTCCCCATCTGACAACGCTGTGTATGTTATTACTGCCACAAGACCTTTCCACCACCGGGTTTCTCTCTTTTCCATTTCTTGCCATGAATATGAGATTTGCAGGGAATTGCTGTGTGCTGAATATTTGCATCATGGCCTGGGATGCTTTGAGTAAGACTTCAGGGAGCTGAGAGAGCCTTGAGATCAAACCAAAATACTCTGGAGAAAATTCCCCAAAGCCGTAGACAAATATTTCCAAACACGAATATTTCCACCCCGGCAATTTTGTTTAAATATATTATTGCCGCAGACAGCTAAACAGACAGACAGACACCTATGGATGGCTGACATTAGCATGTAGCTTCTGCTGTCACCCACAGATGGGCTGCGTGGCTGGAATGATGATTTTTCAGTCCTGACATTGGGGAGTTTCACATATTAGACAGTACTAAAAGAATTTTTAATTGGACTCATTTTCCTTTTTTTCTTTTTATCAGAAATGAGACAATGTGTGTGAACCCCTGTGGTTCCTGTAGTCTCAATCAGCTGCCAAATAATATCATAGAAGTTGTGATTGGATTAATGAAAAGCTTGTAACAAAATTATGGTTATGAGGAAATTATCCTATTGGGGACTTTAATTTAAACTGGTGGGACAAAATTAGTCCCAAATTAAAGAAAACTACTAATCGTCTAGATATCACTTGGTTGATAAATGCACTAGTAGGATCCTGTTCCCGGGGTGTGACTGCTGTTCATAGGGTTTTTGAGGGAAAATGCACTTGGCAGCCTTGTTCCACTCCTTCTTCTGCTTCTTCCATGGGTGTCCCGGGCTGCTGTGGGCTGTGAGCTCCTCCTCAGCCCCATTTCTGAGGTCACTGAGACCTGGAGGTCCCAAAGGAGAGGGATGGTTTGGGCCAGCCCAGGAGCACCCTGTGCTTCCTTGGGGATCCCAATCCCTCACCTGGGAGGAAAAAGCACCCACATGGGTGGGACATATAGACAGCACTGGGACATGTGGATGAGGTGAGGACTCATTCATTGTGTCCCATCTAGTGCTTCTCTTTGGTGCTTGTGATGGAGTCATCTAAGCCATGTTCTCCTTTAGCTGCTGATTCCTTCCCCACGCCATGGGTTTGGGAAGTTGCCTGCAGGGTGCTGGTCCCATCCCTTGCTGCTGTACTCTCCCAGCTGCCCTGACAAAGCGCGACCCCCAGCTCATGGCCATTCCTCATTTCAGGGCAGAAAAGGGTATTGAAACCCTGTGTCCCTGTTGGGGACACCGATCTATAGAAAGAGTGTTTTTCTTCTGCTGGACTCAGAAACCAGCCACAGATCTGTAAATGCAGAGCCACAGCTGCACTTTGTGCTGGGAAAGGGATATATTGGTGGGTAACTGTCTGTATTTAATTCAGGAGCAGTGCTCAGTTTTCCCCATAGCTGAGAAACTCTGGGTTTTCCTTTAAATAACCACAGAGGTGCTGGAGGCAGAGAAGCCTGTGTGACACCCCAACAGGAGAACCTGGGATGGCTTTCATCATGCTTTGTGCTGCTGATCTGGACCTGGTGAAAAGATTTTGTGGGCCACAGCATTAACCTGTTGTGTGCAGCTCCCTTGCTGTAATATTACTGGGGAATGTTATAGGGGGATGTGGCAGGGTTTTGGGGCACCAATTTCATCCTATTAGAAAAATCCCTTAAAGGAGGGGAGCCCCATCAGGGCTGAGAGCAGATCCCCCTCTCGATGCAGACGACCTGCAAAAACTGAGTCACTTTGAGACAGGACTCTTGGTGCCAGTAAAGGGTGTTGTTAAGAAAATATTAGCTTGGGGGCTGTTTAGACAAAGTTTTTCCTCTATTTCTGAGTCCTTGTTAGATCCCAATGTTTTGCCTTGGGTCAGACTGCATTTCCGGATCAGCTGTCTAAGTGAAAAAAGCTCCATTTCCTTTGGAATTTTTTCTCTCCCTTAGGAAAATGTTTCTATCACTTGCCTCTGTCATTGGCCTTCAAGTGGTAAATCCCAAGCAAATAAGTCTGTATTTAAAGCAATAAATTCAGTGCCTTTCCTCCAGAGGCTTTATTCTCTCATTTAGTGACCTCTTGTTCCCCATGTCTTTGACACTTCTCCGATGTGCATTAAGCAAATATGCAATCATCCTTTCATTCTCTATCTTTGCTTTCATTATGATTTTTTACACTTCATTACATTTCCCTCTATAATTGCAACTCTTTGTTGTCCCAAAGTTTTATGGCTCTTTCCTCTCTTCTCTCACTTCTTGTGTTTCTTTATTATTCATGTTAGCTTTTCTTGACACTGTGTTCCTAGTACATTTTCTAGATGTCAGGCAAACTCTTAGGCCTAAACTCATTTATCTTTGAACACTTTCCATTTCCACTTCAGTGCTCTACCCCAATGAATTCCATCCAGAACTTCCTTTTCTTCTAAAATTGGCTGTGCTGCTTTTATTCAGTGTTCTTCCCTTTT
The DNA here is from genome assembly GCA_013397815.1 of Aleadryas rufinucha. NCBI lineage: Eukaryota > Metazoa > Chordata > Aves > Passeriformes > Aleadryas > Aleadryas rufinucha. The sequence continues at coordinate 248,207 of VZTH01004629.1, forward strand.
TAGGCCTAATTATAAATCCAATTGTTCGGTCCTGAATGCTTCCACGAGCTGCATTCATTTCCGAGCACGGTTCTGCCATAACTGCCAGGGGAAGTTGCGTGACTGCCCTTTCAAAGTCCTAATATGATCTAGATGAGAAAGAGATGTTATTTCTAACTTAAATTAAACCCTAGTGCAAGATCAGGCTGTTAAGTCTCTCTGCTCTGCTCTCCCGTCGCTGCATTTGCCCACCCGGGAGAGTTTGGAGGATGCTCTGTGGTGGGTTTGTGGAGTTTTCCCAGCCCCTCGCAGTGTCCAGCGGAGCTGCCAGGAGAGCCAGTGGGCACTGCCATGCTTCCCACCGGCATCAAGAGCAGTGGCCTTTTAAAATCCATCAAAAGCAGCTCAAAGTGGCAAATGGCTGATTCCCACAAATATACACCACAGCTTTCCTTTGGAATTTTTACTGGCTGCTGCAATAATAGGATGTTAATTTGTAAGCAGAAAGTGTCAACATTACTGACATAATTTTGAACATCTTTGGTAAAAGTGGTCAATGGGAAACAGGGTTTTGCTGCAGCTCTCTACCTGAGGATCAATTAGCTGTTTGGGCTGAATTTTGGCTCTGCAGCTGGGCAGGAGTTGGCACAGAGTAGCTGGGGCCTGTGTGGGGACAAACCACCCATGGTTTGTGAAGCTCACGCTGCTGCCAGGCTCTGCTTGAAGCTCAGCTGCTCAATCTCAAGGCAAACCATGCCCACTCCTCCACTGCCTGACTCCAGTCTGGTCTTACACAGGCAGACTTCAGGAGCAGCTAAATGACATGATGGGTTTGCTGTATCTCCAGATACCTCCTGGCAATATTTGTCTTTAGGTATGTTCAGGTGTTTAGGCTACTTAGGTAACTTCCTCTGGGTTAAAGGTTCTCGGGAGGGGAACACACAGGACTGGGAGCACAGTCTAAAATAGAGAACAAATGGGAACATGAAGTTCTTTCAGTGGAATTGCTGGCAGGATTTGCTAAGCAAATATGGGCAAGGCAGCGCTCTTCTTTCTCCTACAAAATTGCCCTTGGAGGAAGGTGATGACAAAGAGAATTTCTCTTGTCCACTTACTTACTGATTTAACCTGATTTCTTCCTGGTCTTTGAGAATCTGGAAAAAACATGAGTAATGTGATGACAAAGTTCATCCTTTGTTCTGAGGCAGAGAATGTCAGTGACTTTGCAGACCTGGGGCACTCTGTCATCCCCAGCCAGCATGTGGAGAGGGGACTGTTCTGCTCTCTAGGCATTGCTTTCTCTTGAAAGCCTGAGAAAAAACAACCACTGCTGCCTGACCTGTCTTCTTGTGACCTTTCAGGTGGGTGCTCCAGCAGTGTCAGCAGGCCCAGATGATGCACAGTGATGGTCCTACAGGAATGTGAGTGAGAGCAGTGCACACTGCAGTGTGTGTACTCGTATGGTTGTGCACATCCTTGAGCGTCAGGAATGTGGAGATCTGTTCATGCTGCAGGATCACTGGCGTAGCCGCGAGCAGGTAAACTGGGTTCTACATCCCACCTGTAAATCAGGATGAGTTTTGCTGGCTGCAGAGGATGCATGGTGATATTGCTGTATGATGCTTAATCTGCTGAAGGTTTTAAGATGCCTCACAAGCTGCTCTGTGTTGAGCTCAGTGATTCCAGGAGGGCTTGTCTGTGTCCAGCTTTGCTGGTGCAGAGCAGAACTGTTGTGGTTGGAGAGGAGACAGACGTTATCAGGATGCACCAGCACCCACATCAGGGTGTTGTGTGAAATGTCGCTGTGTCAGTGCCATGCACACAGTGAAGGAGGGCTTGGGAATAAAAGCATGTTTTCGCACCTTAAAATATCTGATTGAAGGAGATAGAAAGACCTCTTGCAGCAACTTCTCTGTATCAGACCAGTCACAGCAGATGACCTGAAAAAACTAGCTATCATATACCATATCATGCAAATAAATACATCTTGCAGTTTTTCTGAGCCTCTATAGTCAGTTCTGTGCGTGGGATAGATATGACTGGATTATTATAGTCTGTCATTTCAGCATGAATTCAGACACTCTGTTAAGTGAGTATTATTTAATAGTCTGGAAGAAGCCTTTGGAGCTGTTATTATCTCTCATGTAAATGCATATTAAAGCAATTTGAACGGGCAAATCATCTTGCTGAGGGACTGTATCCCTCCAGTGGGAAGGCTGAGGGGCTTATACTCTGCCACATCAGAGCTACCTGTCCCCTGGAATGACAAATGGGAGGTGTGTGGACCCCCAGGATGTCAGGCTGCTGTGAGGACTGACCAAGCTGCTGCCTGGGCTGTGGCCATGTGCTTAGGGATGCAGAGGAAACAGCCTTGCTTGGGAGGACCAAGGTAAATAAGTTTAACTCAAACCTTAGAGCTGCTATCGGCAAATCCACGTGGGCTGACTGCATCAATCACCTCATTGCAGTGTGACACAGCTATGCTGCCTGCAGGCTGCAGGTGTGTTGGGAACCGGGAGCCCACCGGGGAGGGAAAATTTTCAAGGTCCAGAGAGGAGCCTTTGGGAAACCACTGGGTTTGGAAAGTTGGGAGCTGTGGGGAGGGACTGCACAGACTCACTGTTAAGAGAGAGGAGCAAGACAAGGAGAGAGAGAGGGGGGAGGGATAAAATCCCACACAACACAAAGCTGCTTGGTGGGGATGCTGCTCTAAGAGACCTCCATGGCAGGGCAAAACAGGTTTTAAAATTGCTGTAGGAGTAGGTTACATTTGTGCTCATTTTCCATCCCTGCAACCTGCACTGAGCCCAGATCCGATCGCAGCCAACAGGCTGCCCTCCGAAGCAGGCAGCAGCCCCCGGCTGCCTCATGATATTATTATTTTTTTATTTGCCTCAATAAAAATCTGTGACTCATTAAGTGCTTGTCATGTTTTGACACGTGGATCAGGAACTGATCAATAGCCAGCCAAATTTAATAAAAAGGAGCTCTATTCTTGGGGAATGAGCTTGTTACCATGCCAACTATCGATCTTTCCTGACAGGCCCTGTAAGTCGCAAAATGGGGTCCTGATGGTAGGTTGGTTTCCCTGCCTGCCAGGAAGGGTGTTGGTTGCAACCTCTGTGTCTAAAAGACTCCGGAGAAAACCCTGTTTTTTTAATACTGCCTCTATGTAATTCTTTGGCAAAGGTTCTAGATTGCCTAGAGCTAGTGGAAATCATCTAAAGGCTTTATTTTTCTTACTGGCTCTCTAAGCTGGTGGAAATATAAGACAGAAGGTAGCAGAGCTCTGGTTCTGCACCAGAGCCTCACAGGGTAAGGAGGGATAGAGCCCAGTGCCAGTCCACACCCCTGCCTTGCTGATGCATGACGTGCCAACCACCACCTGGTTCCTGCAACCAACATCCCAGAATTTTTCCTTGCAGTGTTAATAACTCAACATGAGCCAAACAGTGTTAAATGGCACAGAAACAGTCCCCTGCCAGGTGGATTTCTCTAGCTGACCGTGGTAAGGAGGACAGATTTACATCCTGAGGAAGAAGGATGTTCTGTAGAGTCCCTCACGTCCCAGAATTGCTCCACTGAGCTTCCCACACTGATCCTAAGTCCCTACATTCGAAGCTTTGGCATTGCAGCTGTTCTCTGGCATGGATGACACTGAGAGATTTGGGAGAAGAGCTGGATACGGACGAGGAGGAAGGGGTTTGTCAAACGGAATTAACTAATCCCAGGGTTTTGATTTGCCTGGTGTGTTTGCCATGTTCCTAGATTTTTATTTCCACTTTTTTCTCCTTTTATTTCTCAGAAGGAGGGTGGGCAGGGCTGACTGTGCAGGGTCCTTAGCCATGTCCTTACGCCTGCCAGAGGCTGTGTGACAGCTTGGCACAAAGAGGCAGCACTCTTCAAGTACAAAACATACCATTGGTTTTGTCCCCTGCTTCAGGGCTTGGTCCGAAACACACTGGGATCCGTGGAGGCGGATTTTAGTGCGATCTGGCCCATTCTCAGTCCAAACCATTTAAACACAGTGGCTCATGTCCTTCCCTAGGACAGCCACTTGGGTCAGTGTTTGAGGTTTTAAGAATGGATGGTGGATTTACTTGTGGCAGAAAAATCTTTACTGGCTTAGAAAATCCAATTCTGTGCTCAGTACAGTCTCTGAGACCTTCCTAAAACAGTTTATCCAGCCAAAAGTGAGACAAAGAGAGAATTTGATGTCGAAAATCTTGCCAAAGTGGCCTGGGGAGAGGGAGATCAATGTAATTCCTTCATGGCTATTCCAGATTTTGTACTGTAAAAAGCTTATTATGATTCGACCTTGACGTCAGCCCTGCCTTTGCTGGGGGCTGAACTCAAGACCTCCAGAGGTCCCTTCCAGCCAATGTTTTTCCTTTATTCGATGTCAGAGATGCAATGTAAGGCCTAAACCCAAAATGAATGTGCCACTAGCTTTTTTGAGTATTCAGACTTGGAGGGCAATAAGAATGGACATCAAACCCTGAATATTTCTCTGAACTATTTGTGTATCTGAGGTGCCAGAACAGTCCTGGTCTCTGGGCTATGGGAAATAGGTTATTGAGCAGAGCTGTTTGACTGCAATTATTGGAAAGGTCACCAGCAGCAAGTGCCTGCCCTTGTGTCTGCTCTTGGCATTCCTTTTCCTTGGGTTTAGCTCATCTCAAACTCCCTTTTTCAGGTTCCCTTCTTTCAAAGATTTTTCTCTAGTAAAAATCAACGGACTTCTCCATGGGGTTTGTTAACACGAGTTGTTTAATGGAAATGTCCTTTCAATATATGACAAAAGTGAAAGACTTCAGTAAGGTTTAACAGAACCATAGAATTGTTTAGGTTGAAAATTCTCCCTAAAATCATCAGATTCAGCAGTTAACTCGGCGCTGCCAAGTCCACCACTAAGCCATGTCCCCAAGTGCCACATCTAGGTCTTTCAAATACCTCCAGGAATGGGGACTCCACCACTGCTATGGGCACCCTATGATAGGGATTGAGAACTCTTGCAGTGAAGAAATTTTTCCTAATATCTAGTCAAAAACTCCTCTGGCACAGCTTGAGGCATTTCCTCTCATCCAGTCACTTGATACCTGGGAGAAGAGATCGACCCCCATCTGGCTACAACCTCCTGTCAGGTAGTTCTAGAGAATGACAAAGTCCCTGCTGTGCCTCTTTTCATCCAGGTTGAACATCCCCAGTTTCCTCAGCTGCTTCTCACCAGACTTGTGCTCCAGACCCTTCACCAGCTCCGTTGCCCTCCTGTGGACCTGCTCCAGCAGTCAAGCCCCAGCCTCTCTCTGTCCCTGCAGAGCTGTGGTATCACAGCGAGTGCAGAGCAGAGGGTGGAGCAGCTCTTTCAGTAAAACGTGTGCATGCCAGATTGAGCCTGCAATAAAAGTCTTAAAATTGAGTCAAAGTTGTTTTTGGGATTGCATTGTGAGATCAGACCCTGGCTGCCTGGGCAGAGCCTGGGATGGTTTTAACTCCATACTGACTGGATGTTCTGTTTCTCTTGCAGTTTGCACTGGAGCCTTGAAGGCAAATGAGGCCAGCTGGGTGCCGAGAGCAGCGCAGGGCGGACGACAGAAGAGCCCCCGGGAAGCCGCGGGAGGAGGAAGGCGGGCAGCGCTGTTCACGGGAGCACAGATGCGATTCCTGCAGCCCCTGCCCCGCTCCAGCAGACAGAAACATCCCGGCAGGCTCAGGAGGAATGCAAACAACGGGATAACCAACTCAGAAAACACCTTTTGCTTCAGAGAGAAAGCTGCCAAAAGCAAAGCCCGGCTGGCCAGCGCTAGCTCTGCGGGCAGCTGCCTGCCCTGCCTGCCGGGCTCCGTGTTAGCTCGAACCCCAGCGAGCAGAGAGAGACCGAGCTCAGGGCTGCCGCAGGGTTTGTGTTTCCCCATATCTGAGGAGCCTGCTCTGCAGTTTTTAAGATGTATCAACAGCCTCACATCACATCGTGATTTGGCTGCAAGTTGAGCCGAGTGTATATTATCTCGGCAGACTCATGGTGTGCATCTCCTCCACATCTAATATATCCGAATGTACAGTGAGAGTTTTACAGACAAGATAATATGTTTTGGCTGCATGGAATAGTTGTGTTACTCCTATAGGAGAAAAATTTAATTTTGTTCTGAATTCCTCTATAACCAGACAGCATTTATATCCTGGGTAATAAATCAAAGCAACATGAAGTGTTTTGCACGGAACTGAAGTGGTTTCTTAAAGCAAATTTGGCAGGAAATAAGTCATCATCTTAAAAAGCCAGTTCACTCCTCATATACAATCCACCACCAACTCTTTGCTGAAATCTGTAACCAGGCACATCATTTTGTGAAAGATAGAGAGAAATCCACAAGCCCTAGTAATGCTGTGTGAGATAGGCCATATGATTCTCTTATCAAAATCACACATATCTTTGTCAGAGAAATCACCCTGTCAGTTCCCTGACTCACGGGTTGGCAGTGCCCAGGTACTCAAATATCACAAGGGCCATTAGTTTGACTTCATATAAAAATAAGGTCATGCTGGTATCACATCTTCCCTCTGTGTTTTTCCTCTTTCTTCTTGCCTCTTCAACTGATGTTATTTTCCTCTCAATTTTTTTTTATCAACTTTCCTTTCTAGTTTCTATTTCTATCGTGCAAACATGCCACGGTAAAGAGATGTAAGCAATGCATAATATATTTGCAGTAATGTATGATTCATTTACTACCTTTCATAATTAATGTGGTTGTGTTTTACATACACAGTACTTCCTGCATGCATTTTATGATGTGAATGCTCTTCAAAAATCTAATAAAATGTAATCCGTTAAAAACAATAGCACTAGTCCTGTGGAGAGATTTGTGTGCAGTTTTGCAGCTGCAGAAAGAACTTGGTGCCAAGTTTCTATTTTAAACACCAATTTTATGCTGCTGTTTTATGCAGCTCCTAATTCTCAAGGTGGAAATTATTATAATTATATGTATTATTATAGTAATACCACAGTTGGTCTGGGTATCATTTGCTTTCATACCCTGAAAACTTTCCAATCCAAATAATCTTTCTGTCTGCTCTCTGGAGTTCAATAAAAAATACAAAATGATGCTGAATTTATGAAGAAACCTATCCGAACTATACAACAGCATCTGTAGAATATCAGCTAAATAATGCCAACATCTGCACCTCCAAAAAATTCATTCTTGCCTGGGATTTAGTGAGGCTGAAAGCATACACAGCTTCATCCTCTGGGCCCCAGAACTCTGTTTCCAAAGGGTTCATCTAATTGCCATCAATATCAGGAAAAGTTGGGAACTGCTGGAGAGCTCAGGCCATGCACTTTATTTAAACATTATCATCTTCCTGGTGAGAACTTGAGGACGCCAAATTAATTTTCATGAAGAAGAAAGCCAGCATAGCCATTTGTGTGCTGCTCCTTGACACGCTGTTGCAGGCATGCAGGCAGATGGATTTGAAAGCTTTTGGGTTCCCATCTTCACACTAAAAGTGTGTGTAAAATGATTTCCAGCAACAAAATCTACACTTTTAACATGAATTTAACAATGAATACATTAAAAATTCAGAATTGATACGAAAAATGGGTATAATTTCCAGTGTAAAGCTAGAAATCCTGTTTCCATCTCTCCAGATACCAATCCGATGTTTTGCCTGCTTTCCTCCAGCTGAATCCTCATTAAGGTCAATGGGCACAAATCATCCCAGCTCGGTGGCAGTGTGGGGTTGGGGAATCTACTTTTGTTTAGGCTCTGACCCCCAGCTTGGGTGAGAGCAGCCAAATCAGATCCATGCTGCTCCTACGTTAGCACTTCACACCTGCAGAGCACCTCAGCGCTGCCTTAGCTGCCAGCAGGGGAGGGGCATCACTGGCTTGAGTAAGTTAAGCCTGGGCTTGGGACTTACGGGATGAGTTTTGCAGGGCATGGTTCTGTATAGCAGGAAAATGCAGAATTTTCTGAATGCTGCTGGTTGGAACAGCAAAGGGACAGCTGCACTTCCAGCATGACTCCAAACCACTGGTTTTGCTGGACTTGAATCTTTAGGCTTCCTCTGAAGTATTTGTCATGGAGATTTTTTCAAAAGTTTTTAAGATTTGCTTTTTGGGCTTTTCTGTGTCCCTCCTGGTGAATTTTTCCCTGCTGGAGCAGCTGCCTGTGCTGTATGGGGAGCTTTGGGATTTGTGCAAACCTACAGGTAACTCATACAGTGGCTGCTGCTGCTTCAAGATGGGGAGTGTGCGTTCCTGGCAGCAGCACTTGGCAGGGAAAGCTGCCATGCTGTGAGCTGCTTCTCTTCCCAAAGCTGGCAGTAGGGGAAAAGTGGAAAACTTTTCATGTGGAAAAATGAGCTAAAGACCTTAAGGCCCAAATTCTACCTTTTAGAGGAATCAATACTTCTGCTACTGTTGGGAAGTGAAATCCTGCACTGCGGCAGCACAAATGCGATGTGCTGTGTCCCTGTCTAGAGTGAGCATCCTGCACTTTGCACAGCCTCTCGGGCTGGGGGGACACACAGGGGACACCCACTCCAGTGCACTCTGCCTCCCACTTGGCCACCTCTCACCTTGCATGCTGCAGGAAGCGGGTCACAGCAGTGGTGAAGGACACTTGCACCGGGGCTCCCCTCCTGGCAACTTGGGAGGAAGCTGATAAAACTGGTCATTTCTAAGGTTTTCTAGTTCTGACTGTAGAGCCAGATTTTTTTTTCCCCCTGCATTTGAGGAGGTTCATTTTAGTGTTGTGTGTACTGTCTGGATCTTTGGGCTGGAGGTTATCTTGTATTTTGCTTTACCTTTGGGTTTTAGCTGGTTTTTTGGTTGCTGCTTCTTTTTTTCTTTCTTTCTTTTTGTTTGGTTTTTTTTTTAACATTTGCTAAATTAATTATTTAGATAAGAAAAGCCATGTAAAGCCAAGTAAATGTATCTCTGCCCTGTGAAGGTTCACAAAATGCAAAGCTATGGAGGTGGAAGGGATCAAGCATTTTGAAACAGCAATATTTGAAAACTTTTAAAGTGAATATTTTCAATATTGGAGACCTGATAACAACTTCTTTGGCAGGCTTGTGCAGGTGATGCTAAAGCTTTCCTGGCACCTGCATCTGTATCTGTTTTACTGCAATTCCACCAGGTGCTTTTGCCACAGGGTCCCTTTTCCTTCTGCCAACAAAGCTATGGGAGGGCTGCTTCCCTGGGCAGGCAAAGCACCTATGTCCTATGTCATGTCTGTGCAGAGTCCCTGGGAGTGGCAGTAGTGGCAATATTTCTGATTCAAGGCATGCGACAACAGGGTCTGTGCTGTGACTTATGCTGGCACACGAGTGGGGGCTGGTCCTCAGTGTGGCGAGCTGCCCCCCAGCCCCAGCCTGCCAAGTGCCACATCAGTGCACTGCTCTTCAGTTTCAGGGCTTCTGGTGTCCTAAATGGGTGAGAACGCCCTAGGACACGTGCCTACCCAGGTGGCCTCCTGGCCCCAAAAACTGGCCTCCAGCTGTGAAGCCTCTGCCCCTACAGCCCCCTCCTGTCAGCACGGTTCCTACCTAAGCCCCCAGAGAGCACCGGCTCCAATTCTGCCCTCCGGCAGTTGGATGAAGGGGCAGAAAGTCCCCTTTGGGGGAGATTTAGGGAGGGAGGAACAGTGCGAGTCTCCCAGAAATGCAACAGCAGCTCTGGCACATGTGTGGAGCTCCACATGGTCCCATCGCATGACCCGACACGGCGGCCAGAAGGGCTGAGACCTGCTCAAAGCATCGATTTGGAGGAGGGTCAAAGAGACAAGTTTTTGGGGGAAGGGGGGAAATGCAGGACAAAAGAAAGACCTTTCCTCTGCCTGATGCGGAGGAAATTCAAAGGAAAAGGCTAATTACTGCTCGTATGGAGGGGGAACACGACACGACGGGTGAGGCTGGAAGCCACAGACCCCTCTGCGGAGTGAGGAAGGGCTATGGCATTGCCGGCAGGATTCTCTGCTCGCTCCCCGCTTCCACCAAGCGCCATTCTGGGGGTCCTGGGATGGGGTTACTCTGGGGTTGTGGGGTTCTCCAGTCCTGCTGCGGGGGAGCGGGCTGGGTGCAGGGGCTTGCACGGATGCGGAGCAACAGCGCGGATGCCCGAGAGCTTCTTCCTGCAGGGCAAATGGGGAGGGCATGGGGTCGCTCCTGGCATCCGAAGTGCCAGGTATTGAAAGGATATAAAACATACATAATTTTTTTCTCCTGCACCAGTAAGCCACGCGTCCATTTGCACCCGTAATTCTCGTTTCAGGGTGGATGCGATGCAGCAGCCGCTGCTGCCTCTGAGTTAAACGAGAAATTAAATAGAAATAAATGCCCGCATCTGTTCCGTTTTTAAGGCAAACGACAAAATAATTTCGTGTCTCCCGCTACAACCAAATCCGCACAAGGACCGTGGGGAGACCCCAAAGTCTGGGGAAAAGGTGCAGCCTTTTCCCGCAAACGAGCGATGAGAAATCTTGTGAGATAAAATGATGAAGCAAGGTGGGCGATCTCTGTAAATAGGTTGAGCATCGGCAGTCTTTACGCTCAGGTCGCCTTGGAAGGCGGAGGGGCGTCGGGGGTGTCCGTCCCTCCCGACTCCCTTTTCTGTGGTGTCTGACATGGTCACATCAAAGGACCCGCCGGCGGGATCTGTGCACAACAGAGTCCCTGAAATTAGCGCCTGGAAAGAGATACAAAACCAGATGATATTGATATATTACTGAACAGAGAAATATTGGATGTGTCTGTACGTGCGCGATGTCAGAGGTTTGCACAGTTTGTCTGGAAACGCCCGGAACTGGAGGCGGATTTTAATAAAAACCATTTGCCACTTGTCTTCAATTAGGGTCTAGAAATTTAGCAAAAAGAAGAAATGTCTATTTTTTTTTCTCACTTGCTGTCAGGATCAAGAGGTAAACGCGGCGCCCCTGCAACGATTTCGGGGCTCCGCGTCAAAGGAGAGAGGAAATACAGGCGGCATTGTCGCGCCCCGTGTCGGTGTGGCTCCATGTCCCGGCACACACGTCGCCGTGCTCCGCCGTTTCTCCGCCCGGAGCCGGACCCCGGCGGGCCACGAAACCCCCCGGGGGCTCAGGGACGGCGGGACGGGGAGACCCGGCTGCGGGGTCCCGGGGACTTTGCACCGGGGCTCTCCTCAGCCGGGCGTGGAAAGGGCGAGCACGTTACAAGGTGTGGTGTCCTTATTTTTTTCGCAGCGCTATCGGGAGAGCCCCGAGCCGCGGGGCTTCTCCCTCCCCGTGGCTGTGCAGCCACGAAACATTCTGTCACCCCTTCCCAGGCAGGTGATGGGCACCTCGGAAGCCAACCCCCACCACCACCCCCAGCCCCAATATTCCCTGCATCTTCGTGTCCGTGACAAATAGAGGCAACGTGAGACAGGAAAAAGGGAGGAGGGAGGGAAAGACACGCACACAATAGCCAGGCAAATTGTTAATAACTCCGACGTTTGGGGAAGCCGGTACTGTAACTGCGCTCTGATCAGTCACCACTCCTGAAGTGATAGTAAAAATGCATCTAAACATGCTGCGGTGTGATATATAAAAGCACAGCGGGATGAGCTGCTTTCCAAAAAGGGACTTGGTGATTGGTTATGCCTTGGCATGATTGACAAGAGCTTAGTTTGGTAAAGAGAAGACACGCAAGCTTTCACAGCGGGATTTCTTTTCTAAAATATATCACACTAGCCTTTGAAAAGCGCCGCACACTATAAGGGAAATAAGGTTGCTTTATAGTGCGCTGACATTTCTTTAAAACACAACTAAGATCAAAAAAAGAAATAAAATGTGTTCCAAACACAATGTTTTAATTAGTTTATTCTGTGCATTTGCTTTTATCTAGTGTATATATCACGGATCCCCACCCTTTAATTAAAACAACTGGCTGCCTATACAACAGCAGAGACAAATACTTAACTTTCTCCTTTGTAGCTACAAGCAAACTCAATTTACTACGGCTCTCAGAAGAGTTTTTAAAATAAACGTGGACGCCTTGAAAGCTATTGGGGAACGGGCGAAGGTAGCGGGAAATGGCTGTTTCCTGGCTTTGAAAACTTGAGAGGATGTGGAGTCTCGCGGGCAGCCTTGCCCGCAGCCTGCCCGCAGCGCTCACCCGCCGGCCCCGCGGGCTCGCAGCCCCGCCGAGAGAATTGAAACGCAACGAGGGCACAGAGCTGCCTTCATCTGGGAGCCGCAGCTGAAGGGCTGCGATGGGGCTTTCCGTTTGCTTGGTTGCTTTTTGGATTTATCTTGGTTTCTCTCTCTTGATCTCTATCTCTTTTTTTTTTTCTCCTAATTTTATTTTATTTTAATTTTGGTGCCGTCCTCATCGAAGCCCAGATTGCCGCAAGCCCTCCCTCCCCCCGGCACTGCCCGCTCTGTGCTTGATCACTTGACGCACCTTTTCCACCGCCGTCTCCCCCGCCTTTGCCCAAGGTTCTCGTTACGGAACTGATTCTCCGGGTAGGGGAATAAAAGTCCTTTAAAAGGCATCGACTCCTTCACCCCGTGGCAAGCACATCGTTTACAGGCGGGTTAATCGTACCGCGGGGGCCCGTCGCTGCCCCCAGCGCCCGGGGTGCGCTCCTTGCACCCCCGCGTCCAGCAGAGCGGGGCCTGGGGGTATTCCACAGCAAAACTACAGAAGAGAGGGGGTCAGACCCGGGAGGGACGTCTGTGTGGGGATATCGGCAGCAGGAATGGAGCTCGCTCTCCCCGAAGCCCCGCGGACACAGGCAGGGGATGAACCACCGCGGTGCCAACCCGAACCCCGGCAGAGGGGACATTCGGGCGGAAGCCCTCGCCCCACTCCGCACCGCTGTGGTTCACTCGCCTTGGGCCCCAAAGCTTCGAGCGGGTTTTACCGGTGAAAGCGTCTCCTACTGCAGGGCTATTTAACCCAGGGAAGCGTGCCAGGGCTGAGCCCGGTTCTCCCCGGGCGCGGCAGCCGCTCAACCCTCGCAGACCCACGGTGCCCCGGACGGCCGGAGCCCGTCGGGGCTGCGGACTGGAGACGCCACCGGAGCGCTGCCCTCGTTGGCGAAAGGAGTGGGGCAGGGGCGAAAGGAGAGGGAGCGGGTCAGACCCCACAGCTGTGCGACGGCACCGCCTGTCCCGAAGATGAAAAGAACACAAGAGAAAAAGGGATGGGCAGATCACCCAAGGGGACCGTCGGGGATGTGTCCCAGGCCAGAGAGCGAAGGGGAGCTTGGTTCTTTCCCCGACACCTTGGGGAAAACCCCCGGCCGTTGAGGGGAGAGACGCTGGGCGATGCGGCCGGAGAGAGGATGGAGAAAGGCGAGCAGTGGAAAATTGTCGTTTTAATTGTTCAAAGTACTTTAAATCGTTCAACACCTTGTTCCAACACATCCTCGGGGCTGGCGAAATCGTGTCCCCGTCTTCATGGAATGCTGGCTGCGCGAAACACCCTCGGTGCCCGCTATCGGTGTGCCCGCCGATGGGCCGGAGCCGACACCTGAGCCCGTGACCCGACCCCCGGACTCGGGCCCACCTGAGGCCCCCCTCAGATCCCTGCTCCGTCTGGGCACTCAAGTGAGTGACCGGGGAGTCCCGGCCGGTCGCTGGTCCCAGCCCGGGGCCACGGGGAGTGGTGACTCCCTTGCCGACCCTCCAGCTTCGGGCTGTGCCCAGCGCTGGGGAAGAAGAGCTGGAAGCGAGAGGAAGCCCCACGTCTGCCCTGGGGCTCCCGGCAACGGGAAGAGCGCTCGAGCCCCGGCACACCCCGGGGTGTCCCCGCCGCCTCGGGGACCTGCTGCAGGCTGCGGAGGGTCCGCAGGATGGGCTTGAGTCTGCTCCCCCGGAGCTCGGCAGCTTCCCGGGGCTGACCCTCGGCAGCTAGAAACCGCTGTTTAGAGCCCGTAGGGGTGCCAGTTCAAGCGGGGCGATTTGCCCCCGGGGAGCAGGTTTGTTGCCGGGGTTTACACCTGCTGTGAGGCCCCGGGGAGAGACGGGCGGGCCCGGGGACGGGCGGGAGCCGGGTTGATACGGGGACGGAGCCCCACGTCTGCCTGTCCCATATCCTCCGCCTAACGGACCGGGTTCGGGGGACCCGTCCGTGCGCGGGCAGGAGCGCGGGGCAGTGCCCGGAGCCAGGGGGGTCTCGGCGGCCGTCGGGGCCGGACCGGGCCGCTCCGCAGCGCCGCCTCGTGCCCGGCCCCGCCGCCGCCGGGAGGGCAGGGGCGGCTCCCGCAGCTCCGCTCGCGGGGCCGACAGGCTGAAGAATTGGGGCGAGGGCTCCTCTCGGGACAACCCCTATTTGTTCTTCCTCTCTCTTTATCCCCATCGGCTCCTCGGAGAATCTCTTCAGGTCAAACCCCAACTCAGCACGACCAGGGTCACCCGTCGGTGCCTCTCCGTCCCACCGGTGCTCGCCATTGGGTGGGGAGGGTCTGCCCAGTCCCGCCCGGCTCCCGGAGAAAGACCCAGGGCACGAGGGGGCCGCGTACTCCGGGTGCGGGCTCGAAATGAAGCAGGGGCGAGAAGGCAGCGGCCTGGGCACGCTGGGGAAGGAGCGGCTCTGCCCCGGCAGCTGATGCTGGCCTGGCGACTCCCGAGGCCAGGATGCCTCCCCGGAGCCCTGGGCTTGCGGTTGCCCCTCAGGGCTCAGTCACGCAGAAAGGCTGACTAAAGTCTGTGTCCCCCGCAACAGCGGGACAATAGAGCCACCCTCCGGGTCACAGGTCACCTCTTCGCTGATTGAGATATTCGCCACTTCCCCCCACTCTCTCTGCTCCTCGGAGGCGTGGGGGGGTTTTCAAGGGGGCGGCCGGAGGGTGCCTAGGCCCCGGCTTCCACCGTTGCCCGCTCCCGGGTGTACACCGTTCCTTCTACTAATGGCTCAGAGAGGGGTAGGGGGTGGGGGAGATGAGGAGTGAGTGTTTCCCCCTTGCAGAGGGTGGTCTTCCCTGCGGTAACTGTGGTGCGTGGGCACCCCAAAGTGCAGGGAGCGGCCTCAGCTTCCCGCAGGGCTGCGACACCCGTCGTCCCCTACCCTTAGGTTTGCCTCGGCCCCATTACGGCGACAGGACACAATTTATTCTGCAGCACTTGAACCGGTCCTCGTGGTTTTCCCAGTCGCTTCCGAGCCCGATGCATATTTCCCACGCAGCTGATCTTCGTTTTGGAGGGGAAACTTCTCCCCATCACCACAAAACGAGCAACAAACCCTGGTCCGCGGGCGAGGTTGCCGGTGCCGGCCCGGCTCCCCGGGCTGCAGGATAGAGCCCGCTGGCACCTCCGTTTCCTCGCCACTCAAGTCTTTCTGCCTGCCTCCGTCTGGCCTTTGATATTCCTCGCCCCCTCCCCTTGCCGAAGTTCAGACCTGTTTACTCCAGCCCGGATCTCTGAAGTTCAAATGTACATGTGCTTCTCCCTCCGCTGAGTGACAGCTACAATGGAAATGTCTCGTTCGCTCCTGGTTTGCATATAATTACACCGGAGATGCAATATGTTTATGGCAGGAGAAAAACTACTTGTCTTTACGCTTGTTAAGGATATTCATTTAACCGCGATACAGCGCGGTTTAAAAGCTCTTTAGGGTGGATGGAATATTCCCCTCGCCGCCGGCTCGCAGCTCAGAGAGAGGGGACTTTTGTTGCTGTTATCCCGGGTTTGTTCTGCCTTTTCCTCGCACCCTCGGTGAAAGGGACGAGGAAAATCCACGGAACCACCGACCTACCACTCCTGGGGCCGTTGCTGAAACTTCACCTGCCCCTGCCCCGCTGCGAATCTGCCATAACGAGTGGGCATCCACTGGGGACAGTGTTTTCCCCCTGGGCTGGAGGTCCCAGACCTTGCGGTCTTCTCCCGGGCAAGGCTCTCCGGACCGTGCCGGGGTGGTGGGACGGGGCAGAGTCCCCCGGCCAGGGCAGCCCCGCCGGGAGCCTGGCAGGGAGGTCCCGGTTTGTAGCTTTTAAGTAGAGCTTTGTAGCTCTTTTTGTAGCTCTTAAGTTCCAAAATCACTCAAAGAAAAAAAAAAAAAAAGAAAAAAATGGGGGAAAAAAGAGAAAAAAAGGTGGCCGGGAATTGCACAATATTTGTTCTTGACGTAAAGCACAGGGTCTTTCTCTGCCTTCCCCTCGCTTTGGGAGCGCGGAGGGAGAAGGGAGCCTGCGAGACTACTTTTCCAGTTGCTGTTGTTTGCACGTTTGCAATTGAGATAGATTTTAAAACGGAAGAGATACGAGGTTCCGAATTGGATTTGGCCAGAAATACCGATGAATAAAAATGGAATTTACTGAAGTGATAAAATAAACTACAAATTATATTATATACATACATATATATTCCGAAAGCTCAGCAAGGGAAAAAAAATCATAGGCTATACCGACAATGTCTTAAAAAAACCCGACCTCGTTTTATACAATTTTTGCGCCCCGAATTGGCAAATTCCAGTCAGGAAGCGATGGGGTGTAAATAGTGCCAGTATGCCAGTGTGGATGCTGCGAGGTGCACACACCCAGGCGAAGTTGGTAGAGTAGAAGTGGGAAACGTATAAAAAGAGATTTATAGGTTAATCGATGCAGCCCGATCCTCAAGTACACAGCTGTAAGGCAGGGCTGTGGCCACCAAACCCGCCCGAAACGGGGAGTCCTCGTCTAAAGCTACGATCGCATCGTTTTACTTCCCAATCCCAAATCCTCGGGATATTTTTCCCGAAGCCCCGTGGTTCCGCCGTTGCCGACGCGGCGAGATTTTTTCTAGGCGAAACTTAATTTTATTTTTTTTTTTTTAAGCTTCTGCCGCCGTGGAGCCACACTCGCTCCTTCTCTCCGAGCCGGAGGGTTTCCCAGCCCACACCCGCGCCTTCCTTCCCACGCCGCCCGGTCGGGGCAGCGGCAGGCTGGGGTGGCGTGGGCACCTGGGCGGGCAGCGCAGCTCCGCCACCGGCCTGGCCCGGCCCCGGCGCTTCCCACCCATTGGGGACACAATGCCACACATGAGGCCTCTGCACAAGCAGGGGTCAGTCGCCCTCGGTTGCTCCAGGTCGACGACTTCAGAGGCTCTGCCCTCCCCGGCGCTCAGCTGACGGGAATAATTGAATCCCCCCCCACACCTTTTTTTTTTTT
>VZTH01004629.1:270597-378173 GCA_013397815.1 Aleadryas rufinucha
TTTCGAGCCGGCGATGCCGGTTGAAGCCTCCTCCTCGCCGCCGCTCTTTCTCCTGTCCCTTTGTCCCCGCCCTCTACCGCTTAGTGGCTTCGCTCCTCCGCCACCTTCCCGAGCGGGCCGAGCTGGGGGCACGGCGCCGGCGGGGTAGAGGAGCACCGGGGGCAGCGAGGCCGCCTCGACGAGGAGGTCCTCGACGGTGAGTACCGGGCCGGGCCGGGGCGGCGCCGCGCCCGCCGCCCCTTGGGTGCAGCGCCGGGGTGTGGGGGCCGGGCAGCCGTGCCGGACCGGCCGGCCGACACCGAGTCGCTTGCCGGGGTGGGAGGGGGCCGGCGCGACCTCGCGGCGGGCAGGACTTTCTCCGTTATCGTCCGGTTTGTTTTGTTTTTATTTCTGACTAGGATGCGGAAAAGCCTTCCCGTCCTCAGGAGAGAAAAGGGATCGAGATGAAACATCTCACCCGAGAAACTTCTCCGGCGTCACACAGGAGCCAACCAACCAAAGCGACCGTGGAAACCGCCCCTCCCTGGCAAATCTTGGTGCACCCGTCGGCCGAAAGGCACCGGTTGCCCGGCGGGCCGGCCGGAGCTGCGGCGGGGTTGCCGACGGCCTCCTGCCCCGGCGGAGCGCGCCCAGTCCGGGCGCATGGCTCCGCATCCTCCCTCCGGCAGCAGGGACTTGCGCGGGCTAACTCCAGCCCCGGGGCAGGCAGGGACCCGCACTTCGGGCGTCGCACCTTCGCTGACCGGGGGAGACCCCAGACAGGCTCGTCTTGAACTTGACTGGGGCCACAGTGGAAGCACGGGGGGTGGCCCATCCCCTCCTGTTGCAGCAGGGGCCGCTCGGGCGAGCAACCCGCGGAACGTTGCATGCTTTAAAATTTGCATTTGAACAAATTTACCCTCACCTTCCTCCAAAGGTAGGAAAAAAAAAAGGAAAAAAGGTTTGTCGGGCAGAAAAGCACAGGAGAAAGGTGGATTGCAGCCTCTGCGGCTGCAAATCTAAAGCAAACAACAACAAAAAAATCCCCCGAGTTCCCCACTGGCCCCCTAAAATAGTTCCCTTCGAGGTGTCCCGGCTAGACATGGATCTCTGCTTCTCTTTTGCTGTGAACTCTTTCTCTCGCTGTGCGCAGAGCCGAGCCCGGGGCTGGACACGGAGCACTGCCGGCCCGGGTCCTTCCCGGGGGCGAGCGGGGCCGCGCTGCGCCGCGGCGGGCGAGGAGCAGCGGAACCTCCGGGGGCCGTCGGGTTTTCCTCGGACACCCACCTGGGTCATGTCTGCGTTGCTCCGGACCGCGTCAGGCTTGGAAAACATGCCGGTAGGCTCGGTTTCGTTACTGCTTTGCTCGGACCCGGGGAGGCGCGGGGCGTGCAGGGCTCCGCGGGAGCCCAGGTCTGGCGGTGGAGCACCTCGGGACGGGTCCTGCTGCTGTCGGGCCCCGAAGCGCCGTCCCAGAGTGGGGGGCTCTGCTGTGGCTGGAGTTGTCCTGCCTGGGGAGCAGTGGCCGGGAGGA
Organism: Aleadryas rufinucha; assembly: GCA_013397815.1. Classification (NCBI taxonomy): domain Eukaryota; kingdom Metazoa; phylum Chordata; class Aves; order Passeriformes; genus Aleadryas; species Aleadryas rufinucha. The sequence goes on from VZTH01004629.1 coordinate 272,111, forward strand.
TGTAGCATCTCCAGCCCTGGAGTAGCGACCCCACTGGAGGATCAATGCAGGGGCCCTTTCTGGCCCCACAGTGGCTCTGGCTGGTCCCCGGGGCCTTTGGGCCATGCTGGCAAAGTTGCCCTCCTACCTGCCCCTGCAGGTGCTTCCTTCAACTAGCAGCACTGCCCCTGCCATTTTTATAGCCAGGACTTAAAACCAGCATCCTGGCTCATTTGGCTTCCCTAGGGTCACAGCCAGTCCCTCACCCTGGGGCTTCCCCATCCAGACAGGGCTTGCAGCCAGTTTGGGGAAGAGTGGAGCAAACTGTTGACTGCACCCCACTGAGGTCCCGGGTCCCCCTTGGTCATTCTGCAGCCCTCCAAAAATGGGGCATAGATTGGGGAGGTGCAGCTCTGTGTGTGTGTGTGTGTGTGTGTGTGTGTGTGTGTGTGTGTGGTATGGGATGAAGGAATGGATTCGGGATGGGTATAAAAAGGGCTGGGGACCTGCTTGGCTTTGAAATGCTTGCAAAGCACAGGGTTCAGCACCATGAGGTGGGGCAGGAGGGCCATGCCCCCCGAGCATGGTATGGTGTGCTGGTGGGTGCTGCTGTCAGTACCTCTGCCCCACCAGCTGCTGCTGGCTCTGAGACAGGAGTGAAGGCCAGACAAGAGCTGTCACCCTGCAGCTGAGTCCTCATCTTTAATGGACAAGTAAGAAGGGTTTTTCTGTAAAAAGAGGTAAAAAGTCTCTGTTTCTCACCCTTGCCAATTGCAGGGAGATATGGAGAGTTCTGGAATGGGAAAGATCCTCTCTCCTGGATTTCTTAGGCTGGTTTCGTAAGCTGGGGAGAGACAGCTCATGATTTTCAAAGCCAGGGCCTGGCAGTGGGGACCTGTGCTTGCAGCTTGGACAAAAGCATTACAGAGCTGACCAGGGCAGGACAGTACTGGCAGGGCAGGTGCCATGTTAGCTCAGCTCCTAATGTGTCATGATAAATGGGACTTGTGATACACCCCAGAAGAGTCCCAGGAGTGTTCACAAACAGGGGACATATTCTGCTGTCCTCTCCCAGACTGACAGTTCTCTTCAAGTTGCTGTGCTTGCTTGTATGAGCGGGATTAGGTGGATTTGTCCCCCGATAAACACAACTTGGGATGGCTTTCTTAAAGGGGTAATGTTGATTCATTGTGCTGTAACGAATCTAAGCAGAGGCAGGCGATGAACTGGAGCCATTCCATCTCTACCATGCTTTATGAGCCATGAATATTTTGATTCCTTTGGTGTTATTGTTTTTGCATATCTGTCTCTGTGTCTGGTGCAATCCTCTGAAAAAAATTTTTTTTCAAGCTTTGTGCATGCCATTAGCATATAGTGGTTGCACACTGTGTGAAGGCAGAGTCCTGAAGGCATTTTGATCAGGTTGTGTTCGAGTGTCTCGGCCTTACGGCACCAGGAATTAAGTTCCTGTAATAAATCTGTTTGCTGTAAAGCTCCAAAGCAGTGGATAGGGTGTAGTAGTGTAGTGTAGTGTTGTGTTTGCATTTTATTTTTTTAATATAATGTTCCCAGATTAAAAGCATCACATACTAACACCAGCTTTTTTAGCTGAGTGTAACTTTCATGACTGTTTGCTAAACCATCCCTGTTATTTATGCTGTTACTATGATCAGCTAGAAGGAAAATATTTCTGCAGAGGTGCACTCCTGATTTGGAGAGGTAAAACTCCAGAGAAAGCCTTTATTCTTTGAGAAATTTATATTATCTAATTCTATAATGGAGCGTGCAGAAGGAAATAGTTTGTATTGTAGTGACTAATCTGTACATCCCCTGAACTAAGACATTTAGTTAACCTTTCTATGCTGTTTGTATTGGATAAAAGTATAATCTGTCTTGCTAGTGCCTGCTCACCTGAACATAACTGCAGGCAGTAAAAATGCTTTTGTGAGAGCTTACAGTGATGAATGAGAATGGAAAAACAAGGACCTGCCCTGCAGACCTGATAGGAGACAGTTTAGGATGGCTTTACAGACATCTGTTCTGTTCTAGTCGTGGAAAAACCCCCTGCAGAATCCAGGAGAGGCAGTTGTCAAAAGAGGCACAGATATATTTTAATATTAAGATGCTAATTTTATTCTCAATAAAGAAGGTTGTGTGCTGCTTAGGTTTTCTTTTAGCTGATACTTTGGTAATGTTTCTCCATTTCAAATGTTTGTGTGAAACGAAACTTTAATAAAAAAGAGCTGGGAAAAAAAAGAGTTTAGCTGAATGATTTTGTTTTGGCAACTTGTTCAATAGTGGCAGCTTTGAAATTGTCAAGGTTCAACTTTGAAATGGGTGATACGTGGAGTTTCTTTGGAGGGAGACCCAGCCTGCACGTTGGGGATTCACTCCTGTGTATGCTGGGCAAGGTATCCTGACCTGGGGCAGCCGGGAAACTCAGAGCGGGGAAAAGTCATTGGCGGTCCTGCTGGCTGGGAGGAGGCTGGGGTAGCTGGAGAGCTTAATGGCTGAGGATCATAAAGGATACGTGCAGAATAGGGCTATTTCCTTGTTTTCATTGTTTTTCAGAGCATTGTATAATCCCAGTCTAGGCCTGTGGTGGTTGTGCAGCTACAAAATGGCTCCGAGCAGGTTTCTGGGCACTGGGCACGGCAGAGTGAGGGGCTGGGCAGGGGTCCCAAAGCTTTCCTGGGGGCCGTGCCCCACCTAGCTTCCAGCACCTCTGTCTCTGTCCTGCCAGAAACTGGTCTGTGGGAGGGAAAAATGTGGAACCTCGGTAGGGTTTGGTAAGGGGGGAAGGAGTGTTTTTCTCCGCAGCCTGTGTGGAGGCTGTGCCCAGGCAGGTGCGGGATGTCACCGCTCCCTGCGCTCCGGAGGGAGCAGAAAGGGGTGTTGTGCTTTATTCACAGCCTGAGATGCAGCCGTTAGCGGGCAGGGTCACAGCAGGGTAGAAAACGTCAGGATTTTGGTTTCTGCTGGCCATGGGCTTGCTGCATTTGTGTGCCACAGAGAACAACCACTTTGGAAAATACAGGTCCATCCGGACAGGCTCGAGAGGCAGGGCATTAGCATATAGTCTTTGCCTGACATAAAATTGCTTACTAATCTCTGCCTTCTTTAAATTTGTCCCAGCTTCAGTAAGACATTTCAGTGCAAAATCTGGTGTTTGGTTTTTTTTTCAGTACTTTTGCCACCTTCTGTAGTTTACGTAGCATAATACTTTTTCTGAAAAAGAAGATGCTGTTATTTTTGTTCACTTTTTTCCTTATTTTAATTTTTTTCTGTTTGTTTTTTTTAACTGTGTTAGTAGAATGCTGTTGGATTTAGGGTTTCCACTACTTCAGTGTGTTCTTACTGAAAATAAAGCTCTTTTTTTTTGTTTGCATTTATTAAATCCATGGACTTGAGCTTTTCAGGGATTATTGGTAAACTCAAGAAAAAAAGTAAAGCTTGTGTTGAGATTGGTGAAAGTCTTAACTATAGGAAAAATCTTAATTTGGACTCAAATATTGTCTTTGATTAAGAGAAAAAGCTTCATGCAGCAGGTGATGGGACTAAAGTTTCTCTGACTCATGCAGAGTGCAGAGTTTGCAAGGACTGGTCTCTGGTTGCTCACTGGTGCAAGGACTCCTGTTGAGGAAGGCAGATGTTCCCCAGAATACTCATTTCCCCGCAGTATTTTTTTTTACTAGAAAGAAGATGCTGCAAGAACTTTCTGAAACTGTGAATCATAAATATTTAAAAATCGTATTCCAGGCACACTTGAAATGGACTTGCTCAATTTTACAGGTTTATAAAAGAAAAAAAAGGACTTCTTTTTTCCTTTTTCTCCTATTTTTCAGAGCCTCACTGGCCAGATTTTATTTTGCTGCCTTTTTTTTTTTTTTTTTAGTTTTTTTTTAATTCATTCTTTCCGGTGACAATTGCAAGGCCAAAGGGGCACTTAACTTGCTTTAAAAAGTATGTTTTAAGTGTTTTAAAGTGAGCTTGAGTTTTTGTGTAATTTCATGATTCTAGCGCTTGACTTATATTTTTTAAAATGAGGCTATTGCCAACATTGTAAAAATTGGCAAAGCTGTAGCAGTAAAATACATATTTAATTTTTAATCTTGACCCACAGGAGTATTTTTAAATAATACAGTAAGTGGAGTGTTTTACTTTAATGGCTTTGCAGCACTCATTTTGGTTTCAAAATGAGATACCAATGCATCATTGCAATCTACTGCTTTTATTCTGTTTCCTTTTTGTTCTTTGCTGATGCAGAAGGAGGCAGGCAAAGGACCAAAGGAGTTGAAAATATGCCTTGAAGACACTCCCTGTACCTTTGGGAGGATGCTGGGCTGAGATTGAAAAAAACCCCAACCTTTCTGTTGGTGCTCACTTTATGTTGCTGAGGACTTGATTTCAGAGGAGTTCCCCAACCCTTTAGAAAATCTCCAGTTGGAAATATTTTTAAAAAAACAGAGAAGAAAATATAGAAAAAATTTTTAAACATTAGCTCCTTTTTTAAACTATGAGATTACATGGGGCATTTTAAGAATTATGATTTGATAAAGAACTTACTGAGTCCTGCACTGCGTCCTGCTGTGGGGCTGAGCTCTGCCAGCCTTGTCTCACGGCCGTGGTCTCTCTGTGTGTTTGACGTGAAACCAGAGTGAACCATGTAAGCTACATCATGATGTCTGCAGTCAGAGGACAGAGAAGAAAAGTACAGTGGGCTCTTCTAATAATCCCAGTTTCAGACTGTGTCCACTTGATCAGCTTTATAAAAATTTATAACTCAAAACTCCTGAAGTCTGTAACACAAACCTGAGCAACTGTAGTATTAAAGCAAAGTTCTTTGTTGTTATTTAATTTTCATCCAAGCTAGGGGGAAAAAATTGTAGAACAATAGTTTATATCAGCACCTTAGTTTTATCGCACTTATATTTCTAGATTTTGTAATTTTGCTGTAGATTAAGAAATAGTTCCCTTCCAGATTGACAATAAATTGCATTGAAAGAATTAAACTGGCAAAAATGCCCCTCCAAAGTATAAAATCACATATGTATTAGTGAAACATTAATGCCCTGAAAATATGTTTTCTTCCTTTTGTTAGTTTTCTGTTCTTAATCTCAGCCAGTCTTTTACAAAGAAGCTGGTTGTCAGTACGGAATGGGACTAAATCACGCTCTGTGGAGAGGCTGACGCAAGGAAGGGGCATTGGAGAAATACTGCATTTCATAAACAACATCACTAGAGCATTAGGAGAGCAAACGTGGTTTTATGAACATAGTTATAAATATTTAAACATGCAAAGTGAAAATGTTACTAAATATCTGGTTTTCATTATCTTTCGATGAGTATTTTCATTCTTGGAAGCGTTGCTGGCTGTCTGCACAGAGCGATCACCACCCCCTCCCTAGGATGAATGATGTGTAATGTGAAAACGTGTTAAAATGCAGTTGTTTGTAATATCTTCTACCAAAGTGGCAGACATTCTACCAAATTTGGTATTCTACTGAATCTCAAAGTATTCTTGCCCAACAAACAGGCAACCATCCTGATGTGTCAGCAACTTGCTTGCTGGATGTTATGAAAAATCTGAGGATGGTTTAGAAAATATAAGATGTCACTCAGCGAGCTTGGAGTCGTGTCGTGCCATCCCTTCTCCGACAAAATTGCTACAGAAGTCAACAAAAGAGGCGGCTCCTGATTTTATCATTAGCAGCGTATTATTTTGAAGTGTCAACAAGCGTGGAAGAGTTGTGTGTGCCTCTGTGGAAGGGGTGGAAGGCTGCAGCAGGAAGTTTGGGGTGGGAAGGCTGGGTTCTGCCCCTTGGCAGAGCTCTCACTGCGGAGGTGAGGCTGCACCTTCCAATAGGATGGAGGCAGGCAGTGGTGGACGCAGGCTGTGCAGTTTAGCTTGCGTGAGTGGAGGCCTGTGAGCAAGCAGAGGCCACGCTGTGCATCACCGTTCATAATAAGGCAGGTGTCTGATTCCTCAGATCCAGCGTAGGCAGCTGTCTCTTGGCTTCGGTTCTCCTCCATCCCTGCCTCCCCACCAAGCTCTGACTGTGCCGTGGATGTCATGAAATCAGGTGCCAAATGAGATTTTTTTTTTTTTTTTTTTTGGTGCCAGAAATGTGCCAGAAAACCAATTTTATATCAGTCCCATACTTAATGTTGGCTGTGGTGAGTTTCTGGTGGAGGCACGGCTGCGGTGCGCTGGCACATCCACACGCACGCGCACGCTGTTTACTATTCCTTCTGCAGTTGCTCCCACCAATAAATCTGCACTTGCTGTAGCCAGGATGGAAATCTTTAAGACAAAGGACTTGAATGGGCAGTTTTTTATTGCTGTTATAGAGTAGAAGGCCCCAAGCTGGGGGCTACTGCATGCATGAATGCTGCCCCCCTTGGCTTGGTACTGTCTCCTATGAGCTCTATACCAGTACCAGAGACTGTAAAGGGGAGAGGGCCCCAAGGCTAGTATTTCCCCATTTCAATTCCTGCTCCTCTGACTGCAGCAAATCCCAAAGAAATGATGGCTGAGAAGTAAACTTGGAGAAGAGTGTACTGTTGGGTAGCGCAGGGGATGCCTGGGAGGGCAGCACAAAAACGTGGGAATGAGAAAAGGAGGAACAAAAGAGATGTGGGTTGGCGAAGGAGGAATAGTGGAGTGAAAGGCGGCCAGGCTGGTGCAGCAGTGAGGAGCTGCTCCTTGTCCCTGTGTGTGAATACATCCAGCTGAGCCTTTTGCATTTGCAGGCTGTTCAGGCAGAGCCCCCACAAAAGTGTGTGAGTCTCTGGAGACGTGCACAGGATTTGCCCTGTGGGAAGCAGCGTGTGGTGCTTGGGGTGAGGTACCCTCCACGCCACACAGTCTTGGCTCCCACGGTGCAGCTGTGCGGGGCTGTTGGCGGGGGCAGTGCCTGGGCACCAGCAGCGCCGTTCCCATGCCGAGCCTTTGGGATGGGGATGGCGGCGGAGCCCATTGGCGAGCCGGGCCTGAGCTGCAAGGGGGAAAGAATGGGCTGCCTTCCTGCAGGCAGCTTTGTGCCCACCAGGCTCGGGACCAGAGGGATCCTCGGGGAGATGTTGTTACCCTCCTGCTCCCCTGTGGCTCCCACTGCCCTCCATTCTTGCAGGCCACAAGCGGGTCCTGCCCTGGTGGAGGGTCTGGGTTGGTTTGTCAGCAGCAGGAGCGGTGGTGCTGAGCTCCGTCCGCTTACGTCAATGCAGACCTTTCCGTGGACTCCAGCCTGGGCTGGATCAAGCCTTGCATGATTGTGGCCCTTGTGCATTTCAAAACTATGTTAATCTATATCTGGATCCCAATGGGGGCACTTGGGATGAGCTGAGCTCAAACAATCCTTGGCAGGAGGGACAGACTGGAGTTGGCAAGGATTTTTGTCCCATTATTGGTTACTCAGAGGAAGGAATTTACGCACCATTTTAATATATGACAACTTGAGGTCTGTCATCTTTAGCACATTAGAAAAGCCTCATTTTTAACAAATCCCTGAGCGTTTACCAGGCATGGTGCTGCAGCTGGATTGAGACTGCATGCTGATCCTGGGCAGAGGCACAGGGACTGCTCTCTGTCTCTTTAGACATAAACCAACTTCTGCTGTCGGGTCAGCCCTGTGGGTGCCAGCCCCAGCCCCCCGGGCTGCTAACCCCTCATTCCCATTTGACCCTGCCAGCAGGGGAGGTGGGAATATTGGGGCAGAAAAAAGCAGTTGCAGTGCAGCCCGTAGAGCAAACCATGCTGGAAGTTCTTCCCAACAAGTTAAATCTGCTTGCGTGTGCTCAGCAAGTTTAGCCAGGGGCTGGTTACCAAGCTTAGAGGAGACTTGCCTGTCTGCACTAAAATCTTCAAAACAAAGATTTGGTCCCAAAGACCCAGAGAGAGGGTTTACGCTCCCTCAGTCAGTTTGCTCTTTTCTCTAGTGAAAAATCCAGATGGGTGCTTGTGTTGAAAACTGGTTTATATGAAGTCACACCTTCTGCTTTCTTGTTCTGGATTTCTAAAGTAGAAGAATTCAACTTCTAAAGATTTTCCAAGATTATTTAGGCTTGTTGTATCAAGACCAAGAAATTAGTCCAGATAACCAGGAAATGGCTAGGATGGATGGAAGAAATATGTTTGGGGTTTTGTGTTGCTTGAATGTTTTTGTTCTGGTGGTTTTGGGTTTTTTTGGGGGGGGGGGTTGTTGTTGTTGTTTTGGGGTTTTTTTGTTTGTTTGTTTTGGGTTTTTTCTGCTTTGTTCTGTGGGGGTTATTTTGTTGTTTTGGAGAAGGAAAGAATTTTTAAATAGTTTTCTCTATTTTACACACATTAGTTGTATTTTTATCAATGAGCAAAGCACCCGAGTACTTAGCAAACTGTTTCCTTCAAAAACATCCCCATAAAGAGAGTGCTGAAATAATCAACCAAAAGAATTGATGTCAGCCTTAGACAAACAACTGTGTTTCTGGGTAATCTAATGCCATTTTAATATCTTGCTTTTAATGCAGCTGAGAGAATGGTTTGATGGACAAGGCACTGATGCTCACGAGCCTGAGTTCAGTTGTTAGGGTTATGTCAGAAATTATTTTTCACAGACAAGTGTAGTTGGAGTGTCAGCTCCCATTAAGTGTATTAGGGCCTCTGAGGTTCAGTCCTAGCACACCATGTTTTGTACCCTTTGGCCTGCGTCTGTGGCAACAAAACCAGAAGGTCTTTGGTTAACTTCTGACCACTGACATATTAAATGAAGATGAGCATTTGAGCAACATCAGTGATTTCAATTGACTCATCAATTGCCATTGCATAGCAGTCCTCTTGTTTCACTTTGGTAACAAGCTCATCTGCCACATCTGATGCCAGCAATTCAGTCCTTCAAACAAATGACATGTTTGATAAAGAAATCTTTTAAAATTCATTATGCACTTTGGCTTTTGTCTTTCCTTTTAATACAGCATCTGTTGCAGCCGGGATACATTCCTTGATCGTTTCTGAGTCTGCAATTATTTTTATGCCTGCCCAGTGTCCCGGAGATGTGAAACGAAGCTGCCATGCTATGCTGCTGAGCCCTGAAACTCTACACAGACATTCAATTTAATCTCTTGGAACAGACTGCATTAAAGTAGTGTCATCAGTGCACACTTGTGATAAAAAGACGACATGAAGAAAGACAGTGAACTAAAAGGCCCTGCTTTTTTTTCTTTTTCTGGGCAGAAAATAGGATATCTGTCCCTTCATTTGTTTCATGGATTCCTTGTGCAGCCATTTAAATTCAGCAGAAGGCTCCAAGTGTCTAAACTTTATCCTGAGCATTTTTTTCAGTGCTGGAAAGGAATACAGTTAAGTGTCCCAGGGGGAATTTTATAGAAAACGCTATGTGCAATGTTAATGACTTGGGATGGGGTTGTACGTTTTCCCATAAAGAGCCAGTAGGGAAACAAATACAGGACTGGATGAGAAGTGTTCTGCAGGGATCTGCTGCTCTGTGGCTCCAAAGACTGGCAGAAGGATAATGAGGGCTTTAACCCAAAGTGCCCCCTTGTGCCTCTGTCCTGCTGCATGCCGGAGCTCTGTGAATATCTGGAGCTGGAAGAAATGACAAACTTCTTGGGTGCCACAAGAGATTGCATCAGCATTACTGATCCTTACTCGGCTCGTTACTGAAAATGCATCAAGCAGCTATTTGGGTCAGACTGCTAAATTTGTAGACACGGAGTGTCAAGAAGCCTTTTTGTCAACTTGGTACCGTTTAGTGTTATTTGTCTTCAAGTTCAAAGCAATCCTGGCCTCAGACTTGTGATATTTTCTGCCCTTTCCCCTTTCTGTTGGCTCAGACCTCTTGCCTTTGAGGTCAACATCGAAATAAAGATGTATGTTTCCTCAGCCTGACCATGGCTCTGACTCTTTAGATCAGCAATCCTATAGTCCATATGTCTTCCCATCTGTCAACTGGCATTTGAAGCCAGCTTGCTCCTCTATTCTTTCAGACAAGTGTGAGAATCAGGAGTTTCTTTAATGATGGTTTCAGGCCTTAAAGTGTTTGCTAAGATACTACCTATTAAGATCCCTTGATGGCACCTTGAATAGAGATCAAAAGCAACTGAGTTCACTCCACAAATCTAATTCCGTCAGTCAGTTTAGGGCATTGAGAGAGGGGTGGGGAGGGCTCAGGAGGGCACCGCGCTCCCGCAGTTAAGAGACAGGCTTGGGAAGTATGAGCCCTGGCTTCTGCAAGTGACGGAACGCAGCAAACAAGAGCACTGCTAAATCCCTCCAGTGGTGGCTGTGCTCCAACTGCCAGGGCTCCTCGGGTTTGAAAAGTAGATCTGTGCAGCAGGGGTTGGTGGCTTTGCTCAGTGCCCTGGTGGCAGCCTTTAGGGTCTGAGTTGTGCCCGGTTTGAACAAGCGCTTTTTGGTGCTGCATTAGTACCTGTGTCTACGCCTTTGGCTGAGAGATTATTCAAAACCTGTTAGTCATATAAAAATCTGAAAGTACAAAATATTCTTCTCATTAATAATTACTACCAGGCTGCAGTTTGTCTCCTATACTTTGGAGAGCTGCTAATAATGGGAATCTGTGTGCTGCTTCACCACTGGGACTGCATGAAAGGCGATGTGGAGAGATACTGCCTGCACAACATGATCACAGCAAAGTGGCCACTCTTTCTGAGGGCACAATTTGACTTTCAAACTCCCCTCTTCTTAATGCTTGTCAGGAGATGATGAAAAGCCCTTGGAATATTTGGGAAAGTATTTGCTCTGGCGATGCATTTCTCCAAGTGACTATTATAGAGGAATTAGTGGGAAGCTGTGGACATTATTTCAAGCCCAAAGCCTAAAACTGAAGGTCTTGTTGGCTGTGGGGGCTGGAAAATGCAGGGTGCGCATCGTGGGAAGGGTGGTGGAAGGCATTCCCCAGGGACCCTCCACAGCCAGTGCTAACAAAAGTTGCTGTTTGTTTATGGGACCCAAATGTCTGAGAAGAGCTGAAAAGCCCCAGGATGTGGCTGAGTGCCGGGAGGATGGTGTCACACTATTGACTGTCAAGTAAAACTTGACTTGCTGGAGTCAAGGACACCATATGTCCTTAGGTTTGTGTTGAGGCCTGTTGAAGTGTGAGCATGAACCTGAAGTCCAGACACAGACTTTGTTTGGCCTCAGTGTCTTTAACTGCAGTCATAATGTCATTTCTGCTCCCTGAGCAAAAACAGCTGCTCTGGCTGCCTGCTCTGGAGCCTCACAGCTTTCAAATCAGGTGGCTAGTCAAAACTTGGGACATGTAGATTGTTTCTTTTTAGGATGGAAAATAGAAATTACTTTGATGCAATTATATGTCTTCACCTAGAAGATGCACCAGCTCCTGGACACTGCAGTCAGCAAAACATCAAGAGTCATTTTGTGTTCCCACTCCAAGCCTCTTTCAGCCAGCTCTAAAGTTCTCTCTGTCTGAGACTGTCATTGGGCTTATTTAAATGCATTTGGCTTTCTGCTCTTATTCTCTGCCTATACTCTTGGTCACACACTTTTACAACCCCCACTCAGTCTCTTTTGTCTCTCTTTTACATGATGATACTCAGCCAAATTTGTCTTCATCACAGTCATTTTTAGTGTGAATCCATATCTGCCTTTTTAGGGGGTAGTAGTGATGGTGACGTATACTTGTGGTTGCAGCAGAAGCTGCTATTGAGTTAGACAAAATAGGATGAATGCTGTATAAAAGCCTTCAGAGAGCTGTGAAATCTCCATCCTCTCTTCCTTGTTCTCCTGGGAACACTTGCACAAAGAGTATTTTTAATGTGAAGCAAAAAGGATTCTGACGAATACTCATTAACATTTTGTTTCTGCAAAGATACATGATTATCACAAGGCTGCAAGGGCCATGTATTCAGTAAAGCTCTTAGATGTATGCTTAGTTTTATGTATATGCTTAAATCTTCCTGATGGCCTCTGCTTTGCTGAATAGACTTATTAACCAAGACAAAACCAGGTATTTGATGGAGCTGATTCGTACTGCTCAGGTATGATGCAGGTCTCCAAACTCACTGCATAATAATGCTCTGTGAGCAGTAAATCCTCTCATACAAGTGTAGTGCAGTGGATTGGTTGAATTACGCACCCACAAATCGTTTGTATCATAATTGTGAACAACAAACCATAAGAGCAGGATTCAACCAGAGAGGTTGGAAGGGGAAAAAACACATCAGAGCTGTCATATGCTGTGGCTTGTTTGCATCATGTGCCTTTGTAGTGGGAGCCCAGATGGAAAACATCCGGCCAAGGTAGTGCTTCTCCATTGCCACTTTGGAAGCTCTAGTCCTGTGAATAAAGATCTGATATGGGCTGCAGTCTTTGTCAGACGCTGGCTATATCCCTCAGGGCATATGCAGGCAGCCCTATTTCCTGCTGCCTGTTCTGAGCTGGTTAAATCCCCAATAGCCTTTGTCTCGAAGAGTTAATGTAGTAGCCTGGTGGTGAGTCTCAGCTACTTACTTATCTGAAGGCAGGAGAAAGCGTGTCTGTCTGACTCTTCCAGCAGACATGCCACGGATATGTTTGTCTGCTGCTCTGAATGCCCTGTGGAAGGTGGAGTGCTGAGCTTGCTTGGCTGTGTCATTAGATACTGCCCTAGATTCACTTAAGAGTAAAGATTTCCCATTTGTGCGAAAGAGGAACACGTTTTGGTGGGCACAGTACGCAGCGGAAGTAAGCAGACATGACAGAAGGGTTTCCAGGCTTTGCTGGAGTTCTCATATCTTGTCACAGGGGGAACCATACACTCATTTTTCATGAGGTACCCATTCTTCCAGTGGTTGTAATCCACTTTCTGTGCCTCTTTCCATATGAAACATTTGGTTCCTTTTAGCTGTTGTTTGAGTGGAATAATGAAGTCTAAGAGTTGGAAACAAACAAACAAAAAAGTCCCGCCCAAAAAAGATTGCACGGTCCTAGCTATTTCTTTTGTGAAAATGAAATGTTCTGAAAATGTTTTGTGTCATTTTGAGTCACTTGAAGCATACTGAAGCTTTCACACAATGTCACTGGGAACTGCAGTTTCTGTCACTGTGCAATGGATGGTTTGCTAAGAAGTTCATTAATGTAATACCTCTAAATACTGCTGGAGCCTCAACGTGTCATCCAGTGCGGACTCAAAAGCCCAGGTGTCTCTCCTGGGAATGAGAAGCTCCAGGTTCGGGTTCTTAATTATAGCATTTTCTGGTTTACATATGAAGAACATTGAGCAGCAGAGGTCTGGCTCAAGGACGTCCATAACTGCAGTGTTCAGGTGCTACAGCCAAGCAAGCTCATCAGGGTGATGATTCGGTACTGGTTCTGTACCCTGGGGCAGGAGGGCAACAGTCAGGTTCCCACTGCTTGGACACAAATACTAATTCAAGTGGGCCTCTTGTCCCTGGAGGGCAGGGTGAGCAACTTCAGAATATGACAAGTACTTGGTAATTGTCACTAAAAATCAGTCATCCAAGAAGAGCACTGTCTTCTTTAGACTAACGGGCCAAAATCATCCTGGTTTAATTTCAGGACATTCAGGGGTGTTACACTGCTGGTTTTTACATCACCATTCATTTTGGCTGTGCTGCAACAACAGGTTACTTATTATGTGTATGTAATTGGGGGTATTTTTATTAGTTGATGGAAAGATAGTTGTGTAATTAATGGACTGGGTAATTTGTTCTAACAATAGGCCATATTGTGACATGATAGTTAAACAGAATTCTACCTTAGCAGAAAAAGAAACATTTGCATTTAAGTCTGTTAACAGAATAGAGCTCAGGGTTTCTAAGAAAGCTGTGCTTGACCTTTGGTGAAGACTGGAGACAGTAGCACCTGTTAGCATGAAGTAAATGAAGATGGTGTATCACTGCTATTTATATGACAGGTCGAGCTTTACAAATGTGTCACTTCTTGCATTAACACATCCTCGTAGTACACAGAGCTGGTGTAAAAAATATGGAACTACAAATGGTTAAATCCCACCCAGCATTTGACATAAACACTCTTTCTCAGCATGTAAGTAATGTGAATGTTATGTTGCACAAATACTTAGAGCTTCATTTACCCTCATCTTCTTTTCATTATTTGCAGGAGGTCTTGTTCTCTGATGGTGTCCTGAAAAATACAAAGTGGATATTATTCTTATCTCTGCTGCTGATATTTACTGCTGATAAATAGACTCAATAAAATGTGAACAAATGTTTGTTTCATAATCCTTCTGCAACTGCTGCCTTCATTATATATGAAGAACACAGAGATTAAGTCTACTATTTGCCAACAGTATGTTTCCAGTTTCTGTTTATGTAGTACTCACAAGTGACTGTATATTAATATTAACCTATACCTGGGCTGAAATGTATATTTTTTCCTTCTTGGGTAAGATATGAAGATTAATTATTGATGTACTCACTCTAGCCTTTCAGCCTGGCTGGGATTGCCATTTTTTCCCCCGATGCTGTAGTGTCTGAAGTATGTTTTCTCCTCGGTGGAGGTGAAGTTTATACTGCAGTGAATTGATCTTCGCTTCCTTAGAAGTTTTATATTTTTAAAATATTTTTTGTGCACGTGGCTAAAGTCCATTTTCTGAAAATGGATTTCTTTTTTATCACAATATGTTATTATACCACATCTTAAGAGTTAAAATTTTATCACAGAGTCTATTTGCAGATAGCATTGTGTGGAGACTGTTTTCAAAAGCATTGACTCAAACCACACGGATGCACAACTATTTTAGAAGATGAGAATTCACACATGGTTTTTATTGTAATGCACATAAAACTGAAGTATAATACAGTAGGCTTGGCAATAAAACAGACTAGTTGATATATAAATTTTATGCATGGTTTTTTAGTGAACTGCTTTTCTTTATGAATTGAGGATGAATGAGTAAAACCACAATGATCTGATTAGATACTAAATCAATTGTTTTCGGACAATTCAAAAATTGTGTATCTAGTTCAGTGTTTCTTTTATTTTTGTTGTTCCTGGGACAAGTTGATAACCTTCTTGTACTAGCCAAACCACTAAAGAGGGATTGTCAGTCTCTTCAAGTTCCCTATTGTTCTCAGAAAATCACTTCCTTAAGATATATCCATATGTTGAGGGTCTCAGTAGTACTTTGTGGGAAACAAAGTTGTGGATTAAATTCATTTAGTCTGTAACACTGATGAAGCTGGATTCAGCTGGCACAAATACCTCTTGATGCTGTTATAGCAGGGGGGAGTCTGGTTTTGCCTTCTCTTTTCTGGCACAAGAAATGGGGAGAGGTCAGTAGTCAGTAAGGACAGCTGCCATTGAGGGAGATTCCTCAGGGCTGAGATTTCAAGTTGATTCACTTCATACGTTTGGAAGCTTGGATTTGAATTTAGAAATATAAATGAGGTCAGTGGTTTTCCAGATGAGGTGAACAGCCAGACGACCTCCTCCTGTAGACCGGGCCCCGTATTTGTTTGTGGCAGGGAGAGACCTTTTCAATCTTATAGACCTTGGAAGAAAAAGTACAGATGGGAAGCTGCCCCAAGCCAGACAAACCTCCAGTGGCAGGGAAGGAGTTAATCAGCCCCTTGGCAGCAACTAGAGCAAGGCCTGTGCAGCGGGTAGTGATTTGTAGGAGATTTGGGATGGACCAAAAGGTGGGAGAAATGAGCTAATTGCTTTGGGGTGAGGTCTGTATAAAAGACTGTCTCAGGAGAAGGGTCTGTTGGAGATGCAGCTTTGCTCACAAGGAGTTGTGTCTCAGTCTCTTACAGATTCAGGTGAGAGAAACTCTGTTTTGCACTTTTCTTCAGAGTCCTGCTAGTGCTTCCAAAAGAGGTGCTGCTTTTGCAATGAAGATCTCCCTTCTCTAAGATGAGAGCAAAATGGTGATGGTCCTCAAGCTCTGTGGCATCTCCTTTTGAGGCTGCAGTTCCCAGCTGAGAGGGCAGGTTGGCCACCTTGGGTGATGGACCATGGGAATAGAGCTGTGCCAGAAGCTGGCTGAGATAAACTCTCCCATGGGAAAAGATGCTTGTCCTGATTCTCCATTCTCTTACAATCTTCTGTAGCTGCTGGTTGAGTGCAAGAGTGATGTGGTTTACTCCAGGAATGAATGGTTGGTGGAGGGCTAGTGGCATCCTGTGTCCACAGGGAAGCCCTGGTGGCGGGTAGAGCCCCTCCATACAAAGGTTGAGTGCTGTGAAGAATGGGAATACCTGCATTTAAGGCTGTAAGGATTAAATCTGATGGAGATGGTGAACCCGCCATGGTGGAAGGAGCAGCTGCTGTAGAGGTGGTTGGAAGATGCAGAGCGTTGTGAGACTTTTGCTAGGGCTCTGGGACAGTCATGTTCTTGTGGCAGGAAGGACAGGGTAACCTGGGCAGCCCAGGGTGTTTCAGTGTGTGCAGCTGTGTTGTGGCTCACATCGGAGAGGGCTGAAATGGAGAGAAAAAGAAAACAAGTGGTGGAGCTGAAGAAGGTGGCAGCACTCACACAGTGGTGAGCTGGCGCGTGCAAGCTGCAGGCTTGTCTCAGATGGACTGGAAGAAAGGGAAGGAGACATGGGGCGTGCAGAAAAAAAAAAAAAAAGAATAAATAAAAAAAATAAAAGCTCAGTCAGAGAGGTCAGAGCTTGAAATGAACCTGCCAGGAGTGGGGGTCCTGTCCTGGGGATCCTTTGCATCCAGAATCTGCCATGGCATGCACAAACCTCTGTCTGGTCCCTTTTCTTCCTTGGTAGCGTCTTCCCCCTCCCCCTCCTCCTTTGTCAGGCAACTCGTTAACACTTATTAGCAAGCATCTTCAAAAGGCCAGGAGCGGGGAAAGGATGGGAGAGGAGCTGAGATGGCTAAAGGAAATGATTAGGAGATTCCTTTTCCTTTCTGCCTATTCAAGCTTTAATGACCAGCCCTTGCTCTGTCTGTGCTCCGCATTGTTATCCAGCCCTAGCCCGGGATCGCAGCACCCCTGCTACCCCCGGCACTGATCCGCTCTGACATCTGGGGCACTGCAAGTGCCCAGAGCCGCTAACCTTTCTCATGCTGGGGAGTTTACTCTTCCTGCTGCCCTTGGCATTGATGCCAGTGCTGTGCCAGCACTGGTTTAATCTCCTGCTGGTTCACCCCTCCGAGTGTACCTTCTTAATCGGTGTCATCAGTGCTGGGCTGCCTCACTGGATGTGCCCTTTTGTGATCCTGCCTGGAGTCTGATCTCTATTTATGTCTAAACATGGCTTGTAAATCCCGGGTATCCAGCGCCGAGGACCAAGAATCTGCTGGACGGCAAACAGCCTGGTGTAGTGGACAGGATTGTGCTCTTGCCTGAGGTGGAGGAAAGAGGGTTGAATAAAGGTGACAAAATTTGGCCCATAGCTTTCTATTTCTGCCTTATAGCTCCAGTTGCAATGCATGTTCAGTGGTTTCCCCTTGAGCTAGTTATCTAGAGCTGCGACCTAATCCCGTCCAAGAGGATGGCAGATCCCATCCCGTTGGCATTGGGAGGAGTACACTGGATCAGCAGAGGCTGTTTTGTGCTGTTCTGTTGTGGAGTGTGGGTTATATTTGTTTTGCTCTGTCCATCAGAGTCTTCACCTTTTCCAAGTTACAGCACAGGAACAGATCCTGGGGTGGTTTTTATGCATTAGTGAACTCCACAGAGATGGACTGGTCTATCAAAAGACTCCTCTAATTTGGTAATGACAACCATCCCTCCTTCCCTCCCACCCACCAGACAAAAATTGAGGAATTTCCAGAAGTTACTGAAGTTCTGCATCTACAGAGGACTCTGTAGGCATAAAATAGTAGCGTGTGTTGTCTTTTCACAAAGCTCCTGCCTTTTCCTGCAGGAACAGCACCTTGGCAGCTGGAGAGCTGGGTGCCAGCAGCACACGCTTGAGCAGGCAGGTGACCTTCAGTGCAAAGTTCCTGCACTGAAGGTTTCATAGATTTCCTGCCCCTACTTGATGATCTTTAAGTGGGGGTGTGTATGTGTAATTGCATGTACAGGGCAAAGCCTTTATCCCAGGAATGGGTACTTAGGGACAGAGACTTAAAATGTAAATAACTTTATTAGAATATCTGTGTGTGGATCATGGGCTGGAGTTGAAGGTCTAGGATGCTTCCTGAAATCAGATCTGACTCTGAAAGGCAGTGCTACATCTGCTCTGGGCCTTGCTGCAGACCTGGCATCTCTGCTGGGCTTCTTCAGTATCTTCTACCGACCTACTGATGCAGATATGTATTTAAAATGACTCTGTGGCCACCTACCTGTACCTGGAAAGAGGTTTTGACAGGGCTTGGTTATACAGAGGATATATGTGATTCTTATTAATATAAAGTCATTTGCCCCAGAAGATGTTCTGAGGGCTCTGGCTCACTCCTTGGGGATGTAAAGTCTTTGGATCAATGACTGCGTGGAGAGAAATAGAGGCTTGCTGAATCAGGGGATGTTTTACTATTTAACTCAAGCTGCAAACGAAATTTACTCAGTTTGTTGACATTTGTGTCAGCATCAAAGACGAGTATAAATTTGAAATGAAAGGGGTGAGGGGAAGGGAGTAAGTGATTTAGTTTGTTCTGTTTTTTTAGCTTATAGAACGTACTATGGGAAATGTGGAGAAAAACCAGACCAAAGAGCTGCTGGTGGCTGGCTGGAGTATTCCTGCTCATATTCCTGCTCCGAGCGCCGGGAGCCTGAGTTCACACCAGCTCCTACAAGGCTCCCTCTTTCAACAACTTATTATTACAGTCTGCTGAGAGTGTGAGAGAATCTCCTCTGTGTCAATAGCTGAGGGTTTAATTTTAAACAAGGAGGAAAAGTGGATTTTCAGATGAATACTGGAAAATTGGAAATATGCATGGAAAAAAAGCACAAAGAATTGGTAAGCTGGAAAAAATAGACAAATTTTTTTTTTTTAGTGTTTTTCAGAGTATGTTCTTTATCTGGTACTTATTCCATGCAGCATTTTGGAAAGTATTCGGCAAATGCATAAAAATGATCTGTAGGATACTTTGTAGTCAGATGCCATAACCTAGATTAATTTACTGCCTTCAGAAATAGCTGCAAACAATACACTGATTTATGTGACAGTTTAAAATTTGTGTGGGGAAACAGTTATAACTGTAGAATACAAAAAATATTTAGTACAGACAGTGCAAAAATTTTATAGCTTCTTAGTAAGAGAAGAGGGTAAATTTCAATTATGCATTTTATTAACATCTCCTTTTTAGCTCTATAAAATGGTAACAGTGTTAAAATCCCCTCCTGGGAAATAATGTCTCATGGCTTGCTGCTGATAGAACTTGAGGATGTTAGGAAATGCTGGTGGAGTTAACCAGCTGTTAATCAGCTGCTCATTTGCAGCTGCGTCTTGCTCTAGCTGGACTGGAGATAATCGGATGGTAATTTTGTCTTGGAGGCGGGTTTGTTGTGAACTTAGCGTCTTAATGAGATTTGTAAGGAATGATTTTATTCCTGTGATAAAATCAGGTCAGCTCGTATTGGATTTTCATCTGGTGGCAGGTCAGCAGGTGGGGGGTGCTGAGGTGTTTGTGTGGGGCTGGGCACCGATGGCTCCCAGTCGGCTTTCCCACAGCCCTGCTGCTGCTGGCTGTACTGGAGGGCACTTTGCTGAGCCTCTGGGGAGCATCTGTAACAGACCTGGAGGACCTGGTGCCCCAGTACAAACCTCTGTGGGGCTGGTGGGAGCAAGGTGTTTCTATAGCTTGTGGGGTCTGGACTTGGCCTTGCCCTGCCAGGCTGGGAGAGTGGCCCTCCTGTGACACACCTGAGGATGGGGTCTGGGACAAGTCCCCTCCATGAGGTGTGGGGAATGTGGGAGAACTGTGGGACTCTCAGCCACTGAGGTCCCAAAGGCTCTGCGGTTTAGCATGTCTGTGACGGGCTGCTGGTAGGGCACCTGGGAAATATCAGGAGCACCAGGGCTGGGTGTAAAAATGCTGTGGGCCTGCTCCTGACAGGATATTCCTTCAGAAGTGAGTGAGTCCCACAGGATTTGCTGTGAAGCCTCTTCAGTGCAGGTCATGTAACTGAGCGTTGGTTCATTACACTCCTGTGTCCTGCTGCTTATGGTGGAGGCACCTGATGTTGGTTCCCTGTGCCTCCTTACCATTGAAGAATGAACTCCAGGTAGCAACTGGCAGCTGCAGAGACTAGCTCAGCTCCTTGTCTTCCTGCAAATAGTAGTTTTCCCCTTGTGGAAAAGGAGTTTTGGTGATATAATCCCAATGAATGAAGGGGTTTTCTTAATTAAAGTAATAATCTGAAAGTTGTCATTGATAAGTGTGTAAACAAGCTGATTGCAGTAGGCATATGAATAGCTCTCATGAGCACGTGTGGGTATTGAATTAACCATGGTTCACAAGCCATGCATGGCTATATGGTTATTTGCAAATAATCATTTTCCCCTTTTGCTTGACTTTGCGTGCCACCCCAAAAATCTTGTCTTTTCAGTGTTACACAGCAAAAAGGAACCTGCATCTTTCACAAGAGGACAGCTTTGAAGGCAATCACTGCTCTTAAGGTGGCTGGGAAGGCAGCCCGTGCTCTTGGTGTTTTTTTTCCCCAAGTGAAGTGCAACCTGGTGGGTACAGCATGGGTGTTCAGCATTGGCCTCTCTTGCTGGTGGGCTGTTCCAGGGCCCTTGGAGGAGGCGCTCCACTGCTGGATGTGATGGAGTGCCCTGTCTGTGAAATGGGACAACAATGGCTCTGCAAGGCCTTGTGTTGTTAACGAGCTCCTCAGAGGAAGGGCCCTACAGAAGTGCAAATCATCTTCTTAACTTGCTGTTAATTATTGATATATTTATTCATTGCAATAAGCAGGATGAAAGTAGTAGGGTGATGGTAGGCTCAGCTGACCTCTAAGTGGGTGGAAGTACATTGACTTCTCGTGACTGTCCCAGGGAGGTGCCCACTTGACTCGCTGCTCTGCTCTGCTTTGCTGGTGCTGGTGGGACTCTGGAGGAATCTTCCCTTTCCAGCCTAGGAACATCTCCATGATTTGATTAATAAGAGCTTGTGTGTGTACCTTCCATCTATTGGAAGAGAAATGAAGTTTGATGCTAAATGTAATCTGGGTGATCCTGTCTGCAGCCTAATATAGCAAAGGAAGATACAGAGTGTAGTTTAACTTCCAGAGAGTTAAGTATAGCTTCTTTCCTGATCCAGAAGAGATCAGGGTTTGTTTTGTGTACTGATGGCACTTGGACTTGAACTCCTGTTTTAGTAGCAATTCATTCTTCTTTGCTGTCATTCAGAATGTCATATTGTGAAGTGGAAATTCAGCCTCTTGTTAACCACTATGTTGCTGCAAATAGCCTCCTCCTTTTTGAGTGCCCAGATTCAGCAGAGAATTAAGGTGGAGGGGAGATGCTGAATCAGTGACACCAAAGACAACTGTTTTTTGTTTGAACAAACTGTGATTTGCATCATGAAATAACAATCAAAAAATTAGGATATTTATTGTGTGTCTGTTTCCACCCTGAAATTGTGACTTAATGTTTCTCTGTTGGGATAACAATAAATGGTCAAAGAGGCTGTTTTTGAGATGGCTTTTGGGGGAACTACTACATTTTGTTGTGTATCTATCCTGTAAATTCATATATGTCATGCTACTGTCATGGGCTTTATGCACTTCTGGGTCTGCATGATCATTAAACAGACAAATGAACCACCAGGGTAACCTTGGCTCTGAAGATATTTGTGTTTAGCAATGTCTGCTTTTATGTGCAGAACATCAGGGAGGAGATTTGAGGGGCTAAATGTGTTCCCTTCCACAGCTGGCATGGTCTGATGTGGTGTGTGTCCATGTCCCATGACACCTTTTCTCGTGTCCCTTGGGATTGTATTTCCATTCCCTGGTGAGTGCTTAAAGCAGTACTCTGGTGCTGCTGGAGATCCTGTTACAGGATGGGTTCTGCTCTTCTTCCTACTAAGTTCTCTTGAAAGAAAAAGACCAAAACAGCAACACAAATTCAAGCTTCAGTAGGGTTGTTACAGCAGAGCAGAGTGTCCTATGCACACACAGTCACTTCCATACACATTTGAGTTAAAATGGAAACTCCCAGGCAGAATTTCTACACTGGTGTGTGATCTGTCTGGATCACTTCCCCTTCCTGACAAAGGGAAGGTAATGCTGCCCTGCTCTCTGGGAAACTCTCTGGTGCCTGTTCAATTTATACAAGTCCAAGCTGGCTTTAGGGAGCAACATGTGTGCTAAGCTTGTTGTCCATTGCCCTGCAGGAATTGGACTACAGGAATCAGGGGGAATTACAACCTTCAGGTATATTTCTTCTGTCAAGCAGACTGAGGTTTGCTGGAGATTTTCTGGTTTCGGTTTCCAGGTCTGGCAGGAATTGTCATTTCGCATTGCTAGCAAAGAGTCTGAATATATGCCACATAATTAACACCAGGAAATTCTGACTCCTGAGGCTATAGGGTTAAACAAATATATGTCCCCATTAAACTTGAATAATAAGAGGTTAACTCATTAGGAAAAGAACACTCTTGATGTGCTTAATGGAGGGAGAGAGTATTAACTCTTACAGTTCCTTGGGAACCATTATGTTAGTTACTTTCCTTTTTGAGTGTTAATTTTTCTGCTGTAGAATACTTCACACCTCCAAATATGTCTCCTCTTTATTCTGTATGAGTTGTCTTTTGTTTCCTGGATTATTGATATGCCTGGATCCTTTGGAGTTTTAAAAATCATGCTTTGTTGATGGGTGGTGCATATTTTAAAATAATATGCAGCACAGAACAAAGGCAAATCTTTAAAACCACTTATTTGAAAATAGTGGAGGAAAATGGATGAAGTATACATAAATTAATAGAGCCAAGGCAAAAACCTGCAAGCCTAATAATTTTTAACTGTGCTATGAGCAAGCCTTATCCCAGTGGCTGTGGCTCTGGAAGGCCTTGGTGTTCCTCAAATGCTGCTGTAGTTTGAAAAGAGCAGGTATTGTCTGGAATCATAATTCTGGCAGAGCTGATTGCTCCCTTCATGCTGGACACTGGTGGAAATAATAAACGGGTGGAAATAAGTCAGCTCCAGCTCCTGCAGCCATTTCCTCCATGTCCTCTTCCTTGCTGAGCACTGACCATGCAGTCCAGATTGCAGTTGCTGGTAGAAATGGGAGATACATCACTTCCATGTTTGAGATTCTCCTGGAGAATTCTTCCTCACTCCAGGCATCCTTAAGTGTTGTTCTTTTGAATGATTTGAGTCTGGCTCCTTGGGAACTTCTGGCACTAAGAAGTCAATAATCCTACTGCTGATCATGCTTTCGTCAAAATAATTAATCCAAGTGTTGGCTCCATATGATGCAATGGAACTATTGATTAGTACAGTTTGGTCCAACCAAGGATAGGAATGTGGTCCTTTGCACACGTTTCCTACAACTGAGAGACTGATTTTTCTTTGAGACTGCCCTATTAAACAACAGGAACAGATTTAATTCAATAATTGATTTTGGTAAATGGAGCACAGAGATTATTTGATTCTGTTGTAAGCAAATAGGAAATTTTTCTGCCTTGTTACTCGCATTCTGGATCCTTCATAACAAACATCTGGATGTTTCTGTCTATGCATTCCTTCAACTTGGCAGTTAAAAAATTCTAGAGAGGATTTGAAATTAGAGGCCCATGAGGTGAGAGGAGGAACCCAAAGTATTGATGACCCACTTAAGAAATGAGATTTGCTTATGGAACAGCAACACGTGTGAAGCAGCTCTAGCTGGGAACAGTTCTAGGCATGGAAAAGACTAAGAGTACTCTCAGACTATGTAATAATACTTTTCAAGGCAGAAATAATAATTTATAATTCATGCAGCTGTATAAGCTCTTAGCAGAGTCAATTATGGAACATTTTATTTTGTGGATCACCTGAGAATAGTCTATCTTCCCAAATTTTGCAGAGAAGAGAAGTAGTCTGGGAAATGCTTCTAAGCAAGGAGGTTTCCAATAGCAAATAGCACACCAATGATGTCAGCCCAAGACAGGAAATCAGCATTTTGGCTCTTGCATCCTCCATGGCTCAGCCTCTTTCCTGTATGTGGGAGTGTGCATGTGTGTGGAACTGTATAAATAATCACATGCCAATGTGTTTCATGTGGTGAGGGACTGCCTTGGAGCAACTGGCTTCTGGGATGAGTAGGTGCTTAGCATAAACACATTTTGTGTGCTCTTAAAAAAGCTGAGGAACCTGTTTTTCACCTGTGTCCTGTGGAATGATCCTGAGATCCAAGCTGTTCCATATGCTGCAGCAGTGTAGTAGACATTACACCTTTTTTCTTCTTTTATTTTTTCAAAGCAACATGTTTTTGTTGAATTTACTGTCTGTTAATGTGGGCAAATTAATCTCTATGTTTTTGTCAGGTGTGTCATACAAGACTTCTGTTGCAGCAGCCCAAGAATTTAGATTTCTGTCTTTATTTTTATTGGCCTGGTTTCCACTTTAGCAAATTCACAGCTTGTGAGCTATTGCTGGAAAATTCAAATGTGCAAAACATTAAGGAAGCACTAAGCACAGCCATCCTCTTAATTTGTGCCCTGTCTTCGCTCCTAATAGTGTGTAACATCTGACTGCAGTAATGCCTAGAGCACCAGCTCCATCGAGCTCCACTGTGCTAGATGCCACGTGGGCGGCAGGGGCAATTCCTGCCTTTGGGGTCTTGAGTGGGAGCTAAATGAGATGGGGGCCAGGGAAATCACCACAGTAGGGGAAGAGAGGAAGTGACTTGGTCACACAGTGGATCAGCAGCAGAACACAGAATAGAATTAAGTTTCTGCTAGGATATTTAGTCACATCTAAACTAATTTTTCACGGTGCCTCAAGGCAGACTAGGTGACTTCTTACAGTACTTTTTTTGTCCCATTTTATTATGAGCCTATGGATGAATTAGCTGGTACCTGCTAATTAGTGAAAGCAGACAAGGACGAATCCTGCTCAGGCTCACCTCAGCTTGCCTCGGGTGAACTTAATGCTGACCATGACTTTTCCTTGTTTCCACTGGCCAGTTAGCTGTTGTGCCAATCTTGATTAACTTGGTAGTTTAAAAACTGAATTCAATTAATTTCATGATAGAGACAAGCCCTCTGGCCATGCAAGTTTGCAGGGAGAGGCACAGAAGTTAGGCTTGGATCGCTACCTGCATTCCTCTGGAGTCATTGAAATCCTACCATTAGTTCGTAACCGGAAAGTACAAAAATAAAGCTAATAGTTATGGCAAAAGAAATCTGACTACTGTGTTTCATAGAATGCCATGACAGGCAAGCCATGCTTTGAAGGGAAATCCTGAGTTCTTGACATGAAAGAGCCTCTTCTACAGATCCAGCACATTAGTAGTGACAAACAAATTTTCCAATGGATATTGATTTAGGAAAAATGAGATGGATTAATACAGGCATTTATCTTCACTGTCAGTTTATTATCAAATAAAATTATCTTGATATTTCAATGTAGTAAACTCCCCTTTTCCTTAATACATATTTGCAAAAAGTAGGCAATATTGTAATACAGTAATTAGCCATATTTGCCTTTACTATGTGTGAATAAGATTAATATACTAGAGTGTTCAACCTAATTGATCTATTATGTGATAGGGACTCACAACCAGACTGCAAATTACAGCTTAACCCCCCAAAGGGCTAGACTTGTTTAGAAAATGTGTGAGTCTTTAAGAGATAAAATTAATAGAACTGACGTTGACCTAAATATTCAGTGTTATTAATTGTATCAGTGGATTGTGCTGCTGTTATGTGCAACTAGGAAGGCAGAGTGTTTGGAAAGAAGCAGGTTTATGACAGCAGTGGGAAGGGTGGCTAACAAAAAACATGACAATTATTGCAAGCTAGGTTTCCTGGTTAAAAAAGTGATTGTCACAGGCCCTTAAAATTGCTATTCCATGTGGTTGTGATTAAACAAATCATCCGTGCAGTGTGTTTGGAACATAATGGCTCTGTGGGAAAAAAAATGTAAATCAGGTTTCTGTATTAATGAAAACAGTTTAATATGGTTTTAATGACCCATTTTTCAGTCTTCACCAGAAAGTAATTACCAGTTAGATAGTTAGTGCTCTGGGCTTTGTTCTGGCTCTCAGAACTCCTTCAGCCGGTCACCCAGGGGAGTCCTGCCACGCTCTGTGGGCAGCCCTGGGCCAGTGACCCAGCAGTGCCAGGGCTCTGCTCTGCTGCAGCTCCTGCCTTCTGCTCCTGGGCCATGGGGAACAACTGGGGCTGTGCCTCTGAGGTCCCTGTTCACTGCTGATAAGGCCAAGGGTAAACCCATAATGAGGGGCAGCAGCTGCCCCTGCAAACCAAAGTGGGAGAGCTGGCGGTGCCTGATTAATAACTTATCTCTGGAGTGGGATGGGAACTGGCAGCTGCAAGAGAACATTTGGACATGGTGGTGTGGGAGGGGAAGCAGTGCCCAGACCTGGATGTGGGCAACTTGGTCCCTGAGGGAGGATGCTGCCCAAAGGTGTACTGACAGTATGGACAGGCAGCAGGTTCAAACGGCCCTGACTCCATCCCCAAGGGGAATGAGAGCAGAAGAGATACCAGTAACTGAGGAGACAGGTCAGCAACCAGGACCTGTATATTGCTGCCAAACCCCACTACCTCTCTGCTCATATATAAAAATAAAGGTCTGACTAATGACTGAGGTCTTTGTGTGTTTTTAATGCTTGGGAAGGTCTAGCAGCCAGTGTCTGTGTATCAGGAATGGGATTACTGGATTAACTTCTGCTGCAGTGCTGCCCGGCCCTGGTGTTTGCCCTCTAAGAAGGGCACTGCAGTGGCTTCAGACCAGGTGAGGCACCTCTGAATTGAGCAAATTAAGGCCCTGTTAGATGCTCAGGGTTTGCACTTTTTTATGTGGGAGCAGGTGTTTTATAATAAAGGGCTCTTTGATCTTCCAAAGAAAGGCACAATACAGCCCAGTTCCTCAAGACAGGAATACACAGGGTCAAAAAGATCCATCTTCATATTAGGAACATTGGAACAGCTTGCTGAGGAATATGGTGATTTAATTGTCACTGGAAATTCTAATATCAAAGCAGAATGTTTTCCTCTAGAAACCTGCTGCAGAGGCTCAGAATGTGCTCATCATGTTGATACTGGATTTGGACAGGATGGGGTTTGGACAGGTTCTGTGTGCCACACTGGAGCGAAACCCAGGCTGTTGTGATGGTCTCTGGTGTGGTCTGTGCATTCAGAGCTCTTCTTTCTGAGCCTTCTGGTGGAGAGAAGGCCAGTGTTACCTCATACTCATATGGACACAAAAATAATTAAGGTCCAGGTGAAATCTAGAAGTTGCAAAATTTCTGATTTCTGGATGTTTCTAGGTTACTGGATTTGAGTGTGCTTGCTGAAGCTTAAACACATCTGGAATGTCTCTTGCTTGGAAGCAAGGGCAGGACTCTTCTAGCTACTGGCTCTACCACTCCCAGTGAAAACCAAGAGGTTTGCTGTGTCCAGTACTGTACCTGGGCAGTGTCCAGTACTGTGTCCAGTACTGTACCTGGGGTAGTTCAGGCTGTTGGAAAGTTGAATGTGTGGGTTGATACAAAGCGCTGTGTGACAGCAGCTCCTTGCAGCAGACAGTGGGGCAGCACCTGCATGAGCTCTGCACCTTGTTACTGCAGGTGGCTGGGCAGGAGATGTCAGAGCTGATGGCATTTTACCTTGTATGTTGAGTGGAAAACTGGGGGAAATGCTTAGGGGAAAGATACATTTGGGCTTGATGTTCCTAATACTTATTTCAACTTGTAAAATTCACAATATGAGTGTGATACTAGTCAACATAGAGGGATGAGCCTGTGTTCAGAGTTCCTGATGCTATTGAGAAATAAAGTAGTTTGAGGGCAGTGAGTGAGAAGAGAAGGAGATTTTGAGGGAGGTGAGGGTCCCTCAGACTTTATTTATCCATTGTAAAGAAACATATGAAAGTAAACAGAAATCAATTTTCTGAAAACCCCTCCCAGGTCACCTGCAAGGGAAATAATGTGACACTGCTCAATGCCAGGCACTGCAGATTTTGTCAAGACCATAAAGAAACCTGGTGCTTTATTTTTATTTTTGAAGTGAAAGTGGTTCACAAAGTACACCGAGATGATTCAGTGCTTACAGTTGTGACATGTCAGAGGCTTGTAAGCTCAAAGACAACTGTCTTTATTGTGTTTGCCTTTTCATCTTCCAAACTTTTGAGTCCCTGTGTTCCCATCATTTTCCCCTTCCGATGTGAAATAAGGAGCATATTCTAAACAATGGTGCTCTTTTGATACATGCCATAATAAAGAAACACTGACTCAGAGAACAGCAGATCATAGCTGTCCACAAAGAAGTACAGAGAGGTGCAAATCCTTTTGGCATGGCACCACAGCAGTTGTTCCTGCTGGCTGATGGAAAGCCAACAATTATTTTTCTCTTCTAACATAACAGGGACAAAGGACCTTCCCTTAGCAGCCCATCTCTGCCCTAATTTATGTTGCAGCTTTTTAGGGAAAGGAGCAAAAGTCATTTTAGGAGCTATTGAAAGATATCTTCCTCTTTTGTAGCTCCTGTATGTTTTTGGCAAGTGAAGTGGAATACATTTGTAGGGCACATCAATGGCAGCAGCCTGAAAAGGGTTCAGGAAGGGCCTAATCACCTCCTTAGTGGTGGCACAGCTGCTCTGAAATCCTGCCAGAGGGGGAAGGTAGGAGGCACCTCGGGGACACAAGGGAGGGCTGCTCCATGGAGGGGTCCCCAGGGCTGGTGGGTTGTCCTGTGCAGAAAGAGAGGTGATGGGGCCAGGTTAGGAAGACATAGCCCAGGGCTTGCGGGGCTACGTTGGCTCGTGCTTTGCACTGGGCTATTCCTGAGGCATCTGTGTTCTCTGCCACTGCAGAGACCGTGGGCAGCTGGGTTACGCTGCTGCTGAAGAAAGGCTCTGGGACTGTCACCCTTGCTCCTGCAGGCTGAGTTGTGACTCAAAAGGGGCTCTGCTGTCTCATCTCAATGCAGGGAACTGCTGCATGTTCTGTCTTTGGAAGTGCTTTGTAATTCAGACCTTTTTTTGCCTCAAACAGAATGACTTTTGTTGTCCTGTTGTGTGTGATGGCAACTAAATGTCATACTGTGATGTGTAACACATGTGAAACAGAAACTGTTAAAAGAAGTTTGGGGGGGCATCTTTCACATCGTTAGTAACAGTACATGGTGAGATCCACGCTGACTGACCCTTACCAGGCATCAATATTGCCAGGTGAGATTCCTTGTGAAATCCCTCAAGGGACAGAAAATTCACCAAGGGTGGAAAACTTGCTTCCCTTTTCTCCTGTGTATGGCTCAGGATGAAGCAAGGACATGCCAACAAATGGCCCTTGATGTAACACGGGAGCAACGAGAGGGTGGAGCCCCAGGTGGCACAGTATTGTCACAAGGTGAAGAATTCCTGCCAGTGCCCAATGGAACTGTGCTGCTGAACACTGGATTGATCTGGGAGCCCTATCCTGATCGGGACAAAATAGTTAAGAGTTGGTTCTGTGTATCACAACTTGTGCTGCCTGTGCTTTTTAACTATAGAATCATTTCATCTTCTTGTTGTCCCTAAGGAATCTCTGGGCTTCAAGAAAGATTTTGTGACTCTCTCTGTGCTTTATATTAGGGACATGAGTGCTTGGGTCAAGGACTGTCTTTTTCCTGTGGCAGTGTAAGTCTATGAAGTGTGTAATGGCTCCAGCTTCTGACTGAAACCTCTCTAGGCTTGACTGCACCGAGAGTAAAAAGTAACGAGATGGGCCAGAACTAAAAAAGCCCCAGGAATTCTGATTTTTCTACCAGACTGAGCTGCATAGAGTTCCCCATCCCTTGAAGGCTGGCTGAGAGGGAGAATTTCCATAGCCAGTGGGGTGTCTGTGCATGAAAAACATGGCAAGTCTTTGCAAAATGAGGGTTTAGCTCCACCATGACCTGCCTGCTAACACTGTGTCTGGTGCTTGAAGAAGCTGATTTCTGCTGTAACCAGTGCAGTGTCTGTCATGTTACACCAGATGTAGCAGCACTTTCTCAGGCTCGGCTGCTCCTGCTGCTGGTGCTATGCCCATGACCCCTGACATGCCAATCATTCACACTGCTGGGACTACCAGATTTTGTCAAAGGACCCTCAAATGAATGTGCCAAAGCCTGTGGATGGCTGGTGGATATTGGTATTTGTAAGCTCCTCTGTCAGCTTTTAAATTGCTTTCTCCTTCCAATCACAGTGGCAGAAGGAATCACTTCCTTCTCAGGAGGCTGCACTCATCCTTTTATTTGCCCTGTTAAAGGCTGTTTTGTGGCTCTCTGACATCCATCCTTCTGTTAGGCTGTTCCTATCTCATCTCCATGTTTGATGGCCAGATGGCTGGGATAAGCTCTGTATGTGGAAGATACCTGGGGACACCAAAAAGCAGGATTCTTAATTTTTTGGCTGAAGAATACTTGATATATCTTGTTTCTGTCACTGCAGTTTTGTTTTATCTATTTTTAACGTCTGCTTTCTTCAAAAACAAACACTGGGGGAGGATCAGGCTCTAAGTTAGGCCTCAGTGCTGTGACTTCATGGGACTACTGCAGATTCTTGAGTCCAGTGCTGTCTCCTTTGCTTTCCCCCAGACTCTGGGCCATGCTTCCAGATCTTGTTAGTCCTGCTTGTGCCAGGGCTGTGCTCCCCTGACTGAGTTGCAGGGAAAGCCAGGAGTGAGTGCTGTGGGCAGTGATACACAGAGCTTGAGGGGAAGGGCTAAGCTCAGGGGGTGTCTGTTCTTAATCAATTTGAAGATTTTTACAGATTGGCCTTTCTGGAGCTAAAAGATGGTCAGAGGAGGTGGGGATTCCTGCAAGCAAAGCCCTGTGGCTTCCCAAGGAGGTTTGCTCTGCTGCTGCCTTAGAGGAGCTTGGGGAGTGTCAGTGCAGCTGTGTGGGAGGAGAAGAGGGATTTGTGGTTGAGCTTCTGGGAATTAAAAAGGGTTGAAATCTTGCCAGGCAAAAATGAGAACCCTTGCAAAACCAGTGTGAAATCCAGGCACCACTGAAATCAGTGGCATGCAGTTTTGTTCTGGACTTGAGTAGCATCAATATTTTATCTCATCTGTGTGTGGGAAGTTGGAGTTACATCCATTGCAGTTTTTGCTACTGAAGCTCTATAGCATATAAAGGTGTTCCTTTGCAGAAAATAAGTGTCACAGCTGCAGTGCCAGAGCTCTCAAACTGCCTATGTCCAGACAGCAGAGGGAAAACCTGTGGGGTATTTGTAGGGTTAAGCTCCCTACACTCCTTTTTGTAGTCAGGAGAGAGTGTGCTCCAGTATGGACCATTCCTTAACTTTAAATGTGTCCTTTCCTCTGGAGGGAAGAATCTGTTTCATGTCTCCAGGATTGTGTGACCTGCCTGATATGTTGAAGTGAAGGGTATTATAAATACTTCTCACCCATACAGAGAAACCAAATAACTAAAAGGAACCAACTAAAAAGGCATTTATCAATTCTGTTAGACTAATAAGAACTTGCAGAAATGGGGTATGTATGCTGTTAATATGTGAGTACACACACATACACACCACACACGGTAATTTAATTGTAAATTTTTTTTCTGTAATCTATGATTTTTTAATTGGGTGCTTCGGTCAGAAGATGGTGCTGTAAATATGTCCAGTTGTCTTTTACACTTTTCTAAGCATCCCTAGTGCAATGTGGTGTTGAACTCTGAAAGCAGATTGCCCTGAAGATCTGTTCTGCTGCGAGATCTGCCCTGTGTAGCTCTGAGAAGAGGAATGAATTATGTGGTTGAGGAGCTGTCAAGCAGCTTCTGTACCTCAGATGTGGTCTCCTGGCAATTTGTTATCACCTGATCTTCTCCAGCAATGAAGATTTGTCCTATCCTTTGCCCTTAAATGCCCCTACTCCCCCTCAAAGGGGGCAAAACCCAGACAAACTGGTCTCAAGGCTCAAGCACTAAGTTCTTGTACCACCTGAAACAGAGTTTAGTGAAACTCCTTTTAATAATGTGAATTCCTGCTGACCTTTGCAGTAAAATGTTGTGTCTTGCATGCTTGAGGTGACTTGGCTATGTACCCAGTAGGGAAAGCTGTCTGTAGACATGTCTTCAGAAAGCTTTTTGTCTCAAACCTGAGACTCAAACACAGAATCTGACAGGATCTGGTGAGTCCACTAGTGATTCCTGGAGGATTGCTAGAGAGTTAACAAACCACTAATGGCCTGTTCTTACTTGTCTCTGACTTGTATAGTCATCACTTACTACCTGTTTTCTTGTATCTGCTTAACAGTAAAAAAAATATTATGCAGTTTAAATGTCTGGAGAGAAAAATAAGCTCCAAAAGAAACTGCAGCTAAATGGTGATGCATTTGTGACAGTAGATAAAATACATATGCTAATAGACCACTGCCAGGCCGTGTAATATTCCTGCTTTGCAATGCCAAGAAATGGATAATGGCTTCGAGGTAAAGCTGCTGTCTGTGTTTTTGGGTTGCTGATTCCAGGCATGGCCAGGCTCTGACTCACTCTCTCAGCACCCAGTGAGAGCTGCACTGGCTAAATTGGCAGTGTCACCTCTGGCAGCTCAAAGAGTGGGAAGCCTGTCCTGGCTCAGCTGCCCAGCCTGCTCACAGTGTGAGGGCATCTTGTGGGGTAGGGCCTGCATGGGGGCTGTGGAGTGGGATCGCTCTGAATGTGAAAACTTGCTGCTTGTTGTCTTGGGGCAGGGAGCAGCCGATGCTCTGAGAGCAGTGCTGGGGCTCACAGATCCCTGTCATGTTTAAAAGCACTGCTGTCTGGGCTTGTGCCTTCTGCAGAAGGGATCATTTTGCTTAACAGTTCTGGTAGTGCCTTTTTGCAAATAAAACATTAATGACTAGAGTGGAAAATACTTTAAATTCTTTTTGATAACTTCAAAAATGTTTTCGGTAGCAGCCGAGTTGTCAGAAAATATTTACATAAGTGCATCTGCAAACCTTGCTACAATACCTTAAGATCTGCAGCAGCTTTGTCACTTCCTTACAAATAGCTGTGAGCGATCTATTATGTAAAAAGGTTCAGTTTAATTTACAGGAAGCCCTACATTTTTCTCCAAGTACTGTGTTTAGTTTATCTTGTTGGTTTTTTTTAAACCTCTGTGGCTCTTTTTAATGCTTTCCTACAGAAGTCTGAATGATTTGTAGGGAACTGTAATATCTTTTTATTAGGCTGGCTGCCTGGGGAGGAGAGAAGTGAGCGGCCCTTGCGTAGGTGAGCTGTTCTCAAGGCATCCCTTGGCACTCCTGGCCCAACACCGAGGCGATGCTGGCAGCTGGTTATCTCCAGGTTAAAACTTCCCCTCTTGGTGGCTCTGAGGTGATAACATCAGCAATCCAGAGAGGGTGAATGCTTCACCCCATTGCAGAGCTCATGGAAGCCTCTGGGATTGAGGATGACTGCTCCTTCACACCTGGAATGGGCAATTCTGGCTTCTCTGTTGGAAAGAGCACCAACCTGGCAAATTCCTGGTAACTTCAGTGCAGTTACTTTTCAGGTGGTTTATCTGATCCAAAAATATTTAGGTCTGTGTGGTGACTTTTGAAAAAAGTAATAGGCAGTATTTTTGTTTCAAGGCCTGATGTTCGTGCTGGTTTAATGCAGTTTTCCAAACCTGCTGTAACTAGTTGAAGTCTGTGTGGTTTGATTCCAAAACAAGTGGATGATGTTAATGTAAATTAGCTTTTTACATTAGTTAACTGACTTTTAATCTCTCCCCTGCTTATTTAACTTGAAAGATATAGCTGTCCCTTGGTTGAACTGGTCTGAAAAAACTAAATTGTCTTAAACTTGTACCTTACATTGTTCTGAATGTGAGTTTTATATGGACCCAAGCGACTTGATATCTTTAATTGTGTTATGTAAATTTGACCTCCCCAAGTTGCAAAGCTTCCCTCAACAACTAGAGGCTTGTAGGCATATGTCCCTAATCAGCTGAAAACAATCAGGGACACTTCCTGAGGTTGCTTTGTTCTTCTCCACTGTCATGTGTATTGTGTGTGGTCACGTTCTCTAAGTGTGTGAAGACTTACTCACACTGTGGGAATTTCTCCTCTATCTGCATTGCTGATGGAACCAGCTATTCAGGCATATTTCTCCCTTAAGTGTAAAGCTAGACACAGTGATAATAATGGGACCAATTATTCTTTCCTAACAGTGTCCCAGATCTGACTTTCCCTGGGAGAATACAATGTTTCTCTCATTTTATTTTTTTTCCTCCTAAACACTGGATGATGTATTACCAAGGAGAAGATTGAGAGAAATGAGCAATCTTTCTCTCTAATGTGGTAATAAAAGAATTACATGTTGCTATCCAGATAATAACTGAAACATTGCAGCAATGAAGGCAGATTTTGAGCTGGTGCAGCATTCTCTGGAGAAAGGGAACATGTTAGCAGAAATTTCTGTTAATTTCCATGTGTACTTTCATTCAGTGGAGGATAAAGACATGGGGTTGCTGATACTGGAGAGAAATTTGCACGGGAAGGGTGATTTTCCTAGTGCTACTCTCTAGAGTTACTTGAAATTTCTCTAGTTTGCTAGTCCCTGAAGCCATTTAACAAGAAAATGTTCTATTTTTTGAGGAGAAGAAAACGAACTTTGTGCATTTGGTTGTTGGGGATTTTGATGTTGTTGGGCATTTTTTTTGTTTGTCTTTATTTTTGTTGTTTGGTTGTTTTTTGTTGTTGCTGTTGTTTTGGTTTTAAAATTATTTTTAAAGAAGTCCTCTCCAAAGAAAAACTGCAAACTTCATTTTCTTGAGGTAGCGTTTGAAAATATTTGGTTTAGGGTTTCTTGCTGAAAAGCCAGAAACCTGTCAGAACAGACCACGTTGAAATGTCGGACATTAACAGGGAAATTTTTCTGTACAGATTCAGTAATCCAACACAGTTTTACTATTCCCAGTTTAAATACAGAATCTGGCAACAGTAGGTAGCCCTATGTAATTTTTTCTTTGTAAAAATGAGGAAATAAACGACTGTCAAGACAAAGAAAATACAGGAATAGGAACAGAGTTCAGTGACTTAAAACTTGGGTTAGGAGAATGATTTGGTGCCGCCAGTGAGAAGAGCAGTCCACTTATATGCACTTCCAAAATGTTCAGTGTAATCTCAGTTTCTGGTACTGATTTATTTAACTCTTATTCTATTAGTCCCAAGAGTTGCAGTGGGAAGCACTTCCCAGTCTCCCTTCCAGAGGGATGAATAAAAATCAGTTCTCTAAAGAGTTGAATTTAATGTTTTCTCAAACATGGTTAGAGTTTTGCTCTGGTCACTGTGGTGACCTCCAGGTTAATGCAGTAGCAGTCTACTCTGCTGGGAGAACTCTGCTCCTTCCTCCAGTACTTCTGACCTTTTTTGGCAAACTCTCTTAAAGCATGGCCAAACCCCAGTCTCTCATCGCATACTGCGAACAAATCAAATTTGATTGCTGTCTCATGAAGGTATGCAAAGCCCACTGGATGAGAATAGAATTCACTCTGCCAGTATTTTCTTTAAAATAATTGGAAGAACTTGCTGCAATTCACGCAACCCTTGGATTATGAGAAAGGACATTTTCCAGCCTAGTAGAGCCATCCAGTTTGGCAAGACTTTCGCTCTTCCCCCATCCCAAAGTGCTGGAACTTCATTATGAGTTTTCATTTTCTTTGCCCTGCACAAACCTCATGGTTCCCCAGGGTGCAGCTTCCTGTCTAGCCTTGTTGCCTTATAAATGTTGGCTTCTAGCTCAGCTCTTCCCAGGGTTAACTCTTCTAAAGGTCACAGTTCCACAGTGT
Source organism: Aleadryas rufinucha (assembly GCA_013397815.1). Classification (NCBI taxonomy): domain Eukaryota; kingdom Metazoa; phylum Chordata; class Aves; order Passeriformes; genus Aleadryas; species Aleadryas rufinucha. The sequence goes on from VZTH01004629.1 coordinate 307,915, forward strand.
GCATCTCTTCAGCTTCTCTGCATTAGTGAGTTTGCTCTCACATTATTTTTAAATTTAGAATTTCTAATACTGTTTTGTGCACCTCCAAAAAACTTACATCCCTCCTCACTCTGTTTTAAGACTTAAGAGTACTTTTTTCTCTTATTTCCCAAGAGAAGAAAACATTTTCAGGATTTTTGAAATACTGATTTAGGTTCAGATATTACATGGACAAATGTTTAGGTAACTTCAGTGTGTGATTTCACTTATTTTGTGCTATGAAATTAAGCAGGAATTTGAAGCCACTGGCTGGGATAGCCATTAGGTTGGGTTTTTTAGGTACACAACTCCTGGTTTGTACTACCTTGATTTTTTAGAAACTTTTGAGCAACTCAGTTCTTAATGTTGCACTCATGGGCAGCATAATAATTGTTCTTCAATTCTCAAGGGCTGTAATAATTTTTTTCAAAGTTATGATCACCTGTGAAGCACAATACTGCTACTGTGTGTACTTCCATGTAATGGGTTTTTTTTGTTTTTGTTTTCTTTTGAAACGCCTGTTTAAAGATAGATGCCAGTACTCTCTGAATTTGAATATGTAAGCAATCTGCTTGTAGAAGGGTTTTCTTCTGTGGCTGTGTTGTATCTTTTGGACATATGCTTAAAGATGAGTTTTACAGGAATCTAAAATGAATGGAGGAATGAACAATAGATCAGATTTTTTGTAGAAGTAGAAATAATCATGGGTGCCAATTTGAAGCTTAGATGCTGCTTAACTAAAATTGATTTTGAACAGTGTGAGGATTAAATCATGGGATGGAGACTTGGATCTGGGTTCTGTTCTCAGATCTGCTGTTTCATTGAGTAACTATTTCAAGTCCTTCAATCTTCTGGTGTCCCACTTCCCCTTCATAAAAAGGGGGCAACAATACTGCTTTTATCTCGGGTTATGAGGCCCCTGGGACAGGAACAGCCTGTTAGTTTGAGCATGTGTAGTATTTAGCACAATGGGGTCCTCCTCTTAGAGATAATAACAACAGCATGTGTGACATTCACAGAACACGATTTATCTTTCATCTTCTAATGCCCTGGAGTTCCCAGACTGCCATAATGTTTTCTTTTTTAGATGGGAGAGATCTTTTTTTTTGTCTTGTGAGAATGCAGACTACTTTTTGTATTTCTGTCCTCTTGCCTTCTGAGAGGAGGGAGGTGTGTGGGATAAACATGGTGGTATAGTGCTCAGTTTTCTGAAGGGTCTCCTTGCGCAGGTTGTCGAGATGACTTCCCGGTGTCAAAAAAATCCACCCCAGCAAGGGAAAGTACTTGTGATATACAGGGAGAAATGCTTCTATATTCATGGCTTATGATTCATCACATGCCAAAGAGCAAGTCAGACCATCTTGAGCATTGCTGTACTCCAAGGTAGATTACTTGGGTTACATATAATATTTTACAGTGTTAGGGATAGCCTCAGAAAACAGAAGGCGCTACAATATGGGGAAAGGAATTATTGCCAAAAATCAGTCAAATCCATGAGACTAGTATCTACAGAGTAATAAGGCTGTGCAGAGATGCAATGGGGGAAATGCCTCTTTATTGTAAATGTCATTGAGTGGACCGTCTGAAGAAAAAAACATTTTTAAAAAAATGTATTTAATGGTAAAAAGTATCTGTTATGCTCACAAGAAGTGGGAAGCTTCTTGTGGCATAGCTGACTTTAAAAAAATAAATATTTGGGATCCTAAGTATCTCAAAGTAGGAAGTATAATTGAGCTGGAGGGATCATGTCATTAAAGAGTGGGAAATTCAGCTGGTCTGTAGATTTACAACTCCTTTCCACATCCAAGTCATGGACCAGCACATCTTAAAAGTGTAGATGGGCAAACCTCCCATTCAGCAGATCTGTTCCTTGTGCTATAAAGACATGTGCTTTGAAACTAAACTCAGCAGACTATGGAAACATCGGTGACTTTGTTCTGCTTCTTTACAGGTCAGTGTAAAATCACTGGCTTCTCCTTAAAGCTAAAAAGCTACTCTGAGCAAACACAAGCGAAGTTTTTGTAAGTTCCATGTTTTGAAATGTTTTAGCAGATTATTCCAAATAGTATTAACACAGGACACTTCTGTTCTTCTGAATCAGAAGTTGTAGGATGGCTTCAAAACAGGCAAATGCCTATTGTGTTAAGGAGAGATTCTTTTTAAAAATCATTCACAGAGAATCAAGTGGGAAATGTTTAATTGCTGATACAGTGCACCAATAAGCAAATTTACTTTCTGTAACTTCTCTGACTGTTCTCAGAAATTTCTTGAATACTCTGGCTACTCACAAACAAAGGTGCTGGACTCCAGAAGCCCAGAGTAGTGTGTACAAATGGAGATACTCTTTGTGCCTACTCTTGTAGCTGGCAGCTGTGTGATTTCAGCCCACAATAAACCATTACGTGCCACTGTTGGGGTGCAACTGCCCTAAGGGTTGTGCCTTCATGCAATACTGCTAGCAAAAGCTGAGCAGACACAGCAGTGATAAAGCACCATGGCAGAGCAGTGTTTTCATGAAGACAGATTCCATCAGTCCCAGTCCCAGCAAGCACTAAGGCACTGTGTAGGGATGGGTAGAGTCGTTCCAGCCAAGATGCAAGATTTAGCAGATGTTTAGCAAAAGGTTCCATTCTTCTCGCCACAGATGCATGTGGAGCTGTCTTGAGTCTAGTAAGGATTTTACAAGTTTTATAAGTCATAGTTTATTGAGCTTGGGAAAGAATTTAATATGGCATCGTGATCTTGGAAGCTGTTTTTCTCTGAAATAATATTTTTTTTTTCTAAGTAAGCTCTGATTTTGTGATAACCAGTGAAAGAGAAGCTAAGTAGTTTTTTGAGTGTGGTGGGGGTTTTGTTTGGTTTTTTTTGTTTGTTTGGTTGGTTGGTTTTGGTTTTGTTTTGTTTTTTTGGTTTGGTTTGGTTTGGTTTGGTTTTTTTTTAAATACTGCTTCTCTTCTTTGGAGTGTCCTCCTGTACCATTCTCTTCAGTTGCACTGTGGTGCTTTCCTCTGAGTGATAAACAACCAGAAAGCTGAATCAGCACATGAAGCAGCATGAATCTGGCTTAACTTTGCTCTGGAGAAAGTTCTTCCATAATGACTATGGAATGGTACAAATAAAGGGAACACCATTTATCAGCTGTGCTGGCCCTGGAAAGTGATATATTTAGATGAGCAGTTTATGTAAGCAAAGGACTTCTTAGGACATGGGGCAGCGCTGCACATCACAGCAGGCATTTGTAGGGAGGGATGTGGTTTGGGAAGGGGGATGCAGCCCTGGAAGTCAGTGTTATTTCTATCTACTGGGCACTGAGGCTACTGATAAAAATGAAAAATTAAGTGTGATAATTTTATAACAGTTTGTGAGGTTCAGGCTGTAACTTATGCTGCTATTTAAAGTGTCCCATTGAAATTCTGTTGATTTGGTTAAGCTCGACGAATTTTACTGCTGGACTTGATTGCTGAGGAGGGAGTGCTCTCCATCAGCCCTACTGGTGTGAGCTGAAGTCACAAGCATTTGGGTGTGAAACAAAAGCAAGGGACTGGAGAGACATTGTAAGGGATATGACAAAAGGCCTGGTGTGGACACACAAGACTAACAGCATTTCTGCTTTTAAAATGCCCTTTAGAAAGAGTGGCTGCCTTCTCAGCATTCCTCCAGAGGGCTGAGAAGTAGTGCAGTCACTGTTTTGGAGGCTGAAACATCAGTGAAAAAGGTTTAATTCCCAACACGAAAACTGGATATAGAGCTCAAAGCCCCTGATGACCAGTCCTCTGCTTCAACAGTGACACCTCCATCTTCTTCTCTTGGACCTTCTGCTGAATTATAAGCAGGAATGAAGCTTGTATAGCATGTGGAAATGCACTTTCCTTGTGGGCATAGCTGCGAAGAGCAGTTTGATCAGTATTCTATTGCCACGACATGGCTGAGGGGGTGGAGGAAAAGAAGGGGTTAAGGTACCTGCTGGTACAGTCTCAGTGTGACATGGCTGCCACACCTGTGTGGGGAAGCATTCACACTCCTGCTGTCCTTTGCATGTGTCAGTTCTGAAGGCACCAACACTGCAGAGGAACATGGTATTGATTGACACAGCCCTAACAGCAAAACCAGCTGGCTGCTGGGCTGTGCTTGTTAGTGGGCACAACGTTTGGAAAAGTCCAGAGTAAAAAACCGCCATCTGAAAATCTGGATCTGAGCCACTAAGTTGAATTTGAGAAACAGGGTTCCCAGAAAGTGATTCTCATTCATTCCTAATGTGGGTTTGCCTGATGGTGTAGCCTGGAGCAAGAGCAGCTCTGGGGAGAGTTTGAGACAGGTGTGCTGCTCAGGAGCACAATGAGTAACATCCCAGTACTATTTCCTGAGGAGCTGGGGGAGCAATAACTGATGAGAAATGCTGAGAATCAGTCGTGGCAGGTCAGTGTCTGAATCCTCCTTGACTTAGGGTCTGCCTTTGTTACGTTTCTGTTGTTTCCCCAGACGAGGTATGACGAATGCAGAGATTCCCAGGAGAGGTACAGTCCATCCTGAATATGTGAGTAGCTCTCATTATTGTTAATGGGAGTTGCATGTGCTCAAAAAGCTAAGACTCCCTTGTGATGCCTTGAGATAGAAGACTAATATTCAAATGATGTGTAATTATTTGAGCAAATGGTGTAACGTGATGTCTTTGTTAGGTCATTGTTGTTCAGAGAATTGTCCCAATATCATTTTTCCCTAGAAAAATGACCACACACAAAAAGTAACAGACTGTATTAATTTCGGCTTGGTTTTATTTAAACTGTCTGTACTCCTTTCTTGTTTTCTAAACAAAAAATAGTGTTCCTATAGTTCACCTCCACTAGCAAAGCATCTTTACAAATTAGTGTTTGTTAGAGAGGAGTGAAGTGTCTCTGTCCTGCGCTGCTGCTCTTCAGGGAGTGACTGAGGAAACTGGGAGCTGTGGTGCATATCTTAGCACAGATTTTAAAGGACAAGATTAACACTTTTTCGGACCTGAGCACAGCAACAGCCATGTGAAGTCAGTGGAAGTTGGGGAGGCCCAGCATCATGATTTTACCTCTTCCACCTGATGTCTGATGGAAGTACCACATTTTTTTCTAACTCACCATGTTACTGGGAAAAGGAGCCAGAGGAAGAGGGAAGGGTCACTTGTGTAGCTTTGCACAGCACAGTGGTGCTCTGCACATACCCTATGGCACGTGACAAGCAATTGCAGTCAATGTCTGTATAAACTGGGAACAAAAACCTTTGTAAGTTGCATTGTGTGGAAGTACCAATAAACACATGGAAAACTCTCTGTGGAAAAGACTGTTTTCCGAGTACATGAATCTTAAAAATATCTGAAGCAAAGGCACAAACTGAAGTTGCTCTGCACATTTGCTTTGGACCAAAGGACACTATTTTACAAAGCGCATCCTGTCAAAGATGGTCTTGGAGTGGGGCATGTCTCTGATGTTTGGGTAGTAGCTGGTATTGATGGCAGCAACCTTGGTTCCAGTTAAGACTTTATTTCTAGCTTCTAAAACTTGTAAAAGAAGGGAGTCTGGCCCTTCAGAAATAACATGGTAACACACTGGTGATCATGCTCTGTACTTGAATGGAGTTGGATTAGTGAAGAATCTCTGCATGGCAAACAACCCTGGAAAACTCTTCCTCATGCAATCAGGTTAAACAGCAATGTTAAAGTATCACAGGTGAAATATGCCTAATGAGAAATGAAGTTTTTTAAGGAATAAAATTTTCTCCCTTTGTCTGTGGCAGTGAAGCTGATTTTTGGTGATTTTCCACTCCATATGAGCCCTGACTGTGCTCAGGGTGCTGTTAGGCACGTGCCAGTTGGTCGAAACACAAGACCAGTGGGACCAGAAGGTACAACACGCTTTGCAAAGAAGAAACTTCTTGGTTGCAGTGCAGCTGTTTGTGGACGTGACAGCAAATGAGCAGAGTGGAAGGGCTACTCACCCTCATCCTTGAGGACAGAAGCAAAAATATCATTAAGGATTGTAGGATGGAAGCTTGTTTGGTGGTGGGGTTCCTAGCACCTTCACATTCAATTCTGGTTCATTTGGGAATCAGAGATGGGAGGGTAAACCTCATATGAGGGATGGCAAATCCTATATCATTTGCCAAAACAGGCAAGACAAATGAAGCTGTCATGCTTTGCCATTCCTTCCTTCTCCTCCGTGAGGCAGAGGTGTCCTTAGAGAGCAGCCTTTCCTTCCCGCAGTGGTTTTGCCTGGTATTGTCACTTAGAGCTGATGCCCCTTGGCCAATCATGCATTGCTGATCACCATTCAGGTGAGGGACAAAGGAGAGAGCTTAGCAGTCAAGAGGATACTGATGAGAGGGGAAATTGCTTATTTCAAAGGCTTTTTAAGCGCTCTTCTCCTTCTTGACAACAACAGTTTATCGCTCTCCTTTTATCCCCCGTATAGAGTCAGACACTGTCCATTATGAAGAGCTCTTAAGAAACTCTCCTCTCTTTGTTTATCTCTGTTGGCTTGTGGCGTGCCAACGAGAGGGGACTGGGGCATCTGCACAGCCGAGGTACGAGGAGTGAGTGCCGGCCAGCACTAGTGCCTTGAAATGATGTCAACGGTGTGGGTTTGAAACTTTTTAATAAGATGGACGTGAGGGTGAAAGAAGAAGACGAAATTCTGCAGAAAGCTCACCAATGTGTTTTGAAATATGTTGACTGCCTACAACATTAGCTTTCTCTTATTGCATAATCCGGCCTGGACTCTTCAGTTTTGCAGCTGCATGGTTAGCTGGAAAATCACAGAATTTCTTGGAAAGTAGCTCAGTTGTTCTCTCCCTCCACTTCTGGCTGCCTCTTGGTGAAGTTTACTACTGGCAGCTAACCTTGCTTGCATGCCATTTGTCTGATACCAGTGGCACAGCTTAGACTTAAGGTGATACAGCTGCTTTCAAACTTTTCTCCTTTCCAAGGGTTGCTCACAGACTCTCTCTACTTCCTGCATACAGTTTTTGTTTATATTTGTCACTCCTAAAGGGGCACCACCCCAGTGTGAGGCCTTACCTGCACTTCTTTTACCCCAAAGAATTTGCAATTGCATAGAAAAATGGGCAAGGTGTAGGACAGGGATGAAGTTGCTTTTGCTTCACAAGTGGGGATGTAAGGCACAGGGAAAATAGATCTTTAAGGAAGTGGGAAGGAACATTGGGGCCAACCCTTTGGAAATAGGGCTTTGTGGGAGACTTGCAGCTGAACATAATCAATAGTGTAATCTTCTGGCTTCTTCCTTGCAAGGATGAAGGGGCTTTTTTCCAGGTTTCAAATGCTGTCATTTCCACCTGACTGCATGGTGATCAATCTGTCTTGCTGTGTAGCTGTGCCAACTTGTAGCCTTTTACAGTCACTCATCAGTTACCTATAAAATATTTGGCTGTCTTGGAATCAGATCCCAAAAGGTTTAAGTGAGGTTAACTGTAAATTCTTGGATTTGGGATACTTTTGTGTTCATTCTCAACAGTGCCAGAAACTGTTATTCTGGAAAGATGTGACTCAATGGAGTCACAATACTAAATTTTGAAGTCTGAAATGTTTCATTACACTTTTCTAAGTCAACATAAATGTTTTGTGTCTGGGCAGCTCAGCTATTAAGTGTAGCTTCTCATGGTGTGTTGTTTCACAGGGACATGAGCTGGGAGACAACTGTCCTTGTTCTTTGTTTGGTGGGGCCCTGGGGAGATTGTCTCATATGAGGCATGACAGATTAACCAAAATCTGGTCCTGGGCAAGAACAGGGCCTGCATTTGCCTCTATTTCTTGAATGACAGTAGTAAGAGTGGTAGCAGACATTCACTTGAACACATGCACAGTGCCTGAGCAAAGTATCTCATGTTTTCCAAATGATCTCCTACAGAAATGGTATTTTTAATTGGAAAATACTCTGTACTTTTACATAGTCAATATAGGCTTGTGAGGGTTTGTTTCTGGTACAGGTAAAGGTTCTTTCCGTTTTGAAAGGTGGAGAATATCAACTGTCATAATTGAAATTCTGGTGTTGATGTGTTAAGCAGAAAAATGTGTTAGGTCAGTAAATGTAGTTCAGAACTGTAACAGTCTCAAACTACTCCTTGCTGTACACAGAAAGGATGTGAAATGGCATTTTTATCAGCCAGTGAAAGCTTAGTCTAATTGGCTCCAGTCAAGTTTCTGTATTGTTCTGCCTAATCTAAATTAAACATTGGTTTGACTACATACGTGGCTTTATCTTCCTTGAAGACATAGGGTGCTCAGTCAGACAGTAGCATCAGCTTTGAAGTTAAGTTATTCATAGCTCAAGGATTGATTCTGACATTAACACTGTTTCCCTACACTCCTTGAAAATGCATCCCACCACCCCATTCTTTCAGTTCCTGCTTCAGTATTAATTTTAAATATCTGAAATTTCATAGTGAAAATAAAAGCTCCTCTCCCACTCTACACATAAAAGGTTGAAAAGACCAACACTAGAGGTATTAACTGGGAATGCTGCTTTTTAAAGAGTATCTTCTTGCTTATAAGTTACCAGCTAACATTTGCCTTCATGTAGAGTTGTTTTGCCACCTCTTCTGTGAAGAGATTCTTTCACTTCACCCCCGGGCTGGGGCAGAAATTTGTGCAGTCGAAGTACTGAAGCTTAACCATACAAATATTTAGCCTGGATCTTGCAAACCCATGTTTATTACTGACATACATGCCTAATAGCTTAGAGTCACCCACTTAAGTAGCCTTTGCTTTTAGCTGGCAGGTACAATTGGGTTAAGTGACATTTCCTTCTTTTTCTCTTTTCTCTTTTTTTCTTTCTTTGCCTTTTTTTTTTTCAGGGACATGTGGGGGAGGAAGTATGACTTTATTCTGAACTTTCTTCTTGTTTCTTTAAGGAACTTTTTGTGTGAGAAAGACTTGATGTCAGTGCACAAAAAAATGACTTAAGATTTGCATTCTTTTGCCACAGGAATAAATGAACAAAGTTTGCAACTGAAAAGGCATTTTTACACCTTTTGTTGTTTAGTAACATAGAAATCCCATTACGCTTCATGCATAGCCCTAAGGAATGTGCAAACAAGTATTAGATCAATGGCATGTCTCTGCAGCTTCTTTTATCATGAGTATTTAAAACTGAATATTCAAACATTCATTCATATTTCAAACATCTGTCTCAAATAGTGAATTTGTGTTGGAGTATGTTTTATTGCCAATAGATAGGTTAAATGTAAAGCTTTTAAATGTTTTATAAGTTGCAGATGCTTAGCTATGGTCTTGTAACAGTGTTTGTGGTATTTTTGATGCACAAAGTGGAAAATTAGCAATAAGCTCTAAAAGGTAGCCAGGGAAAAAAAGTTTAAAAAAAAAAAGGTACCCAACTGAAAGAAGGTATGTGGAAAGTTGGTGTGTGATTCAGAGAAGCCATCTCAGCTTCAGTCAGTGATTGTGGGGTCTGCATCATGTATGGACGCTGCCAAACCTCTCCCTTCCCGGGTAACCCACGCAGGGATCACGGTCCTGCTTACGGGTGCTTGCCCCATGTGGTTTGAGATCTCCTCATTGGCGCTGGGGCCTCTCCGGGGTGCACATCTGGCTCTGGCACCACACGGGCTCGTCCCTGCTGGTGCATCCTTTCTCGTGGTTTGGGGGAGGATTTGGGAGAGGCTTGGTGGCCCCACAGTGCAGGGATGTGCAGCCTGTGCCCTTGTGCTGTGTCCCCCATCGCTGCTCTGCTCCCTCCGTAGCCATGCTGGCGGACCTTGTCAATCCCACCTTGGCTTATTCCTTTCTTTTGGCTCTGTCCTTAAAAAGTCCTTCAAAAGGATGCAGAAACCAGACGTGCTCACCCACCCCTGTGTGCAGGACACGCGATTAAATGTCATGTTAAGGGGAAGGCAGGGCAAGGAGGTTGCTTCCCTGTCCAAATGAATAAAATTAAACCTTTTTTGAGCTCTACTACCTGTTTTACATGGACTGGCCCCATCACAGCCGTGGGACCTCCTGGTGCAGATGTCCTGCAGTGCCTGAAGATGAAGCTGCCTTTGGTGGTTTCCCCAGTGCTTGAGCAGATGTGTCACTGTGTGCATCTGTGCTAAGGGTTCTCTCAGAGGAAAACGTCCCCATGTTGAAGAGATGTTCAACATTAGAATTAAAAATACATTGCTTTTTGTAGTGAAAATATTTTTCAATGACAGGAAAGCTTTTATTTATTTTTAAAGCATTCCTGGTTTTGGTGAGATTTTTGCTGTCTCTCTGGTGTATAGGCTGCAGGCTGTAGCAAGGAAATACAGCAAGACTCCAGTCCTTTAAAGAGTTTTTCATATGTTCATGTTGTGAATTCTGACCTTCAGCCATAAAAAAACTTTTGTAGAACTATGACTTTAGAAACAAATTAATATTCAAACAAACCAAATAAAAAGCAAAGAGAATGCATTCCTTTAAAAAAAGACACCTCTCTTTTTTGTTGAGCACATTATATCTGGAATTATTATACAGAATACTGCATAGTTCATTTTGCAAAAACAACAAATTAGAAATGTCTTAACAAGGCCTCTCTTCTGGCAGTAATCTCCTGGGAGCTAGATTTCTTTTTTCTTTTCTTTCTTTTTTTTAATTTTTTTTTTCCTGTCAGGACACTAATAACTGTTTTTGCACCACTTTGTTGTTCTCATCTTACTTGCAGTTAAACTTTAGGAGTTGACTTCAGTTTTTGTGGGTGCAAATACTTTAGCATCTGAACATCCAGCCTTTACCAAAAGATGCTGGCAAAATCTGTCTTGCTTGTGGATTTTCTGCATGTATACTTCCACTTTCAAACTGTAAGACAGTATGGAGTGGTTCAGCAAAACTTATATCTGTTCCTAATCTGTTTAAAATAGGCTGGAATAAGACTTACTTTAAACAAAACTCGCATTTATTTAGCATTTAGCTTTTTGTAAGCTGAACGAATTAAGATGGCACATTGTGTTAAGCCAGTAAAACTGTATGTATAAACAAGATCTCAGCATAGGGCACTGCATCAGTTTTTAGGTGATAAAGCTTTTTTTCTCAGAGATCTACTCTTTGATCCAAGTATTTGCATCCAAATACTGCAACTTGGTAGTAATCAAGATTTCAGCTCCCTGACAGATTTGATACGTATTTCCTGCAATTGAAATAGGACAAATGGAAAGACAGGTAAATGCCTTCATGTGTGATCTGCCTTGTGGAGGACTGAGACCTTATAGGAACATGATATATTTTGTGGACAGAGGAACCTCTGTTTCCATTTCAGTCCCTGCAGTAGAGTGGTCTCATTGCACTCTCTGGCTCTCTGAGCATGGCATCTTTTCCCTGGGTTTCTTCAGGTTTCTCCCTGTGGCAGTCCTGTCCTGTGCTTTCTCCTGTGCTCAGTGTATCAGTACCAAGCCCTGCACTTGCTGCTTCTGTCACTGTCCTCAGTGCATCACCCCTGGAAGTGCCCAAGGCCAGGCTGGATGGGGCTCTGAGCAACCTGCTTTAGTGGAAGGCATCCCTGCCCACGGCAGGGGGGTGGAATGAGATCATCTTCAAGATCCCTTCCAGCTCAACCTGTTCTGTGGCCTTTGGGGACTGCACCACGTCGCGGTGGCTCTTCCAACGACTGCCTGCATCTCTCTCACGAGGGCCATGCCTCAGTCCTCTTCAGGCAATGTCCCGGCCCAGCAGCAGCTTCTCATCTGCAGTTAGCAGCTTCCAGCTCCTCCAACTCAGTGCTCCTCCCTGATTTGTTCTCTTCCAGATACAGTTCTCACTGTCCGTGTTTCTGCAGCCTGTTCACGTTGTGCTGGTACCAGAAGCAGCAGGATCTTGGGAGTGGTGACATCCCAAGCCTTGGCTCTTCGGCCTGCTGCTTTAGGGAGCAGGGAAAGAGAACATCCAGCTCAGCCCCTGTTGAGCCAGGCTGGAGTCTGCTCTGTGAACACAGTGTTTTAAGAGAACTGTGCTGACTCTCTCTTCCCCACAGGTTTACAACCTGGCCAAATGTGATTTTTTTTTCTTTCTTTCTTTTAAATTAGTAAAAGGCACAGTGAAATCCCTGTCACCAGCAAAATCCCTCCGCTGAAGTAAGAGACTATTCTGTTGGGAAGCTATCTGTGCCTTGAGGCAGTCAGCAAGAGTTTGTTATAATGTCTGTGGAATGATGTATATTCCTCAAGTTGTTTTCTTAAAAGTACATTAATACTTACTGCAGAAACTATCAAAAGAGAATGCAAAAATTGAATCCAAAAAGTACCTGACGTGAAACGTTGTCCAAACTTTTGCAAAGCTGTAGGTAACTGAAAACAGAGTTTGTAAAAGCTGTCATTGCTAGCTTTGTCTTTAATAACAGCTAATGCAAACAGAAACTGCTGCAATGTTTTTGGAAAGATACTCAACTTCTGCTTCAGGTTTTAAGGGATTAGGAAAACACCCATGGTGGGAGGCAGATTATCTCACATCTGTCTACTTCAAGGATTCTTGTGTCTTTCTCTGGAACATCTGGTACGGGCTGTTGTCAGAAGAACATAAACTAATATATATGTACATGTGTTTTTTATAGCTCATTAGCAGGGGCTGGTACTTCTTTTCAGTGAATTTTTGGTGAATCGGTAATTTTTTTAGGTGAATCAAAACTAATGGCTTGTTGCAGCCCAGAACACTTTAAATATGTTCTTAGCTTTAAAAATATCTGCCCAAGTTAAGTGTTTTTATTTTTTCATTTGGCAATTATTTGGCATCTGAAACAGTAATATTTTTTTTGACATGACCTAAACCAAGAAAAATTTGTCACAGCAAGGAGTTGCAAGCTATTTTGTTTTGAAAGAAATAGGTTTATTTTTTTACTAAGACAAAAAGGCTTCATTTGGCTCTTGAATATATTTTAAGTATGAAAATTTTACTAGAAGGAAACTTTAAGATATGTAATGTATTGATGTGTGAGTAAGGTCCTGAACTTTTTTTCTGCTGGAAAAGTTAATAGTGGGATAAAGTTGGTTGTGCCAGCATTTTGATTTTTCTGAAAACCTCTCAGGTCTAATTTTTGAATGTTACCTGGCCTTAAGCAGCGACCATTAGAGATGCACTTCTGCTGGATGGCCACAAACCTTTTGTTATGCTGAATTTGATCTGCTAAAAAAAGGGTCTGATTAGATGGGACACAAGGGGCAGCTTCAAGAGGAGCTCTGCAGGTCAGGGTCCAGCTGTGTGGTTCAGTGCTAGAAACATCTGGAATTAAAAATGCCATTAATAGATAGGACTCTGTGGAGCCCGTGATTGAGATGCCCATTGAGATGGAGTCTGCTGCTCCTGAGCCCAGTGGAACCAAACAGCACCTCTGCATAAGCAGAGGAAAACAACCCAGTGTCTCAGGTGAAGGAAGTTTTTTCACCTGGAGAATTTTGTTGCAAAAAAAGTGCAATAATGGGTGGTTTTGCAAACCCAGGCCTTGATGCAGGTTTCAACTTAGTGCTGGACCCTGTTGGCCTTTGGCACCGTTGCTTTTTCCCAAGCAGGGTAAAAACCTCCAAAACCTTAAACTTTTTAATACTTTAAAATATCTTTACTCTTAAGCATCGCTGCCATGACTAAATGCACAAATCAAACATGACAAATAGTGAAGTTAATTAGTCAGCTACTTTTCCACTCCTCCTTTGTGCAGAGAAGTAATAAAAATAAATATGAAAGTACCATCTAAAGTCCTTGAATTTAAGAGTAAGAGGTAACTTTTTAAAATAAAGATCTGCTCATGGTAGTTTTCTCTCTTCAAGCTTTAGTCTTCTCTCTGAAAGGCCGACCTCTATTTGGTTGAGGAAATCAAACTCTTTGGTTAATATAAAGGGATGAGCTGAATATGAAAGTGATTGAGGGAAGGGATGGAACATCTAAAGGCTATATTGTCATTAGTTTTATTTTAGTGAAAATAATTGTACATGTTTAGTTTAAAATGCAGGGGGAAACGTACTTTGAAATATAATTACGTTTAGCAGTCTTGTAGCTTTGTACTTTGTGCTATAAATTGCGTTCCCAGCTGTTTTTCATCTCCTGTAATTTAAATAAGTAAACCTTTTGTTCTTAAACTCTCTTAGTTCCTTCTAATTCTGTTGATGGACATCCATTTCTACTGCTTTATTTTATGTTAATATTTAACAATGGCATGCAGTTACCCCCCTGCTGGCACCACTCCACCTCCTTTGTTTCTAGAAGGCCTCTTTTTGCCTTGGTCTTTAGTTTTATAGAAGAATCCAAACTTCCTGTCCCTGCATCTAGCAGGAGCAAGGTTTCTGCATAAACTGACACAAAATCCCTCGGGAAGGGCTCTAGCCCCCAAGCAGGGAAGGTGGTCCTGGGCTGTCAGTCTCTTTTGTTCCTTGCTCAGATGGAAGTATGGAGTGGATGATGCTTTGTGGGCCAGAGCAAAGCTGTGCCAAGGGAATGCAAATCCACTAGGTGTGCCCAGGTAATTTAAAATGCTCATGCTGGCAGCTTTTCTGCATGAGTAAAGCTGTTTAATTAATGCGTTTTCTCCACTTTCTTTTCTTGACAAGTTGATTCGAATTGAAACGGTCTGTAATAAGCTTGTCACGGGTCTCGGGACAAATAAACCCTCTCCTGCAGGTGGAAAATAAAGAGCCCGTGTGTTTTGTATTTCTCTGTGATCAGAAGGGTTGGTGGCAGGTACGCAGACTGGTCAGACTGCAGCACCCACATACAGCCCGGCCTGTGGCTTGGCTTCCCCGTGGTGCCTCGAAAGGCGGGTGCAGGGCTTCAGGCAGGAGAGCTGGCACTGCTGTGGCTTTTCTGCTTCCTCTAGTTTTACACAAGGAACTTGGAGAGTAGAGTGAATATAATGGGCACATAGGCTGAGGCAGTGCTCATGCTGGTCTCCCCCTCCTCCACCCCTCCAGAGAAAGCTTATGTTTAATTTGCTCAGCCTTGCGGTTTGACAGAAGTGAACATGGAGACCTGAGCCCAGGATCAACAAAGGCAGCACTGGGCATTTCAGCCACTGCCTTTGAAATAGGCCTTGACAATAATGGAGTTGGGAAGCCCCACTGTTCAGCCTTCTTTATAGTGTTAATAACTGTCCAGAAAGAAGAGAAGCAAGAAATTGCTCAGATTTCATCTCTCAGATTTCATCTTGCATCTAGAGTGCCGCAACAAATCAAACTGAAATGGGCCCCATCGTGGCTTCTGCACTGCCATGCTGAGCTGCCCTGGGCCCCTTCTCCCCCTGCTTTGCTGAGGGTTATAATGCTGAGCAAGTGCTCAAAGCAGGCTGGCTGGGGCAAACACATGTGCTTCCCAACTGGGCTGGTGTCCCAGTTAGGATGGACTCAGAAATGAACTAGTTTGTAGAGTGTGAAGTTGGAGGCTGAGGCAGTGCCAGTGACAGACACAGAGTGAGGCCAGAGGAGAGGTCTTCTCTCCCTGTTCATCCACCCTGGCTTGTCCCCAGGACACATCTTCCTTCCCTTGAATGTGCAGGGGCAATTCTTCCTTAAGGGATCCAGATGAAAATGAGAGGCGGGCTTGGGTGAGGCAGAGTTCATGCCTGGCCATCTCCTCTGGCCCAGGCTTTGGGGGAAGATGGCTGTGCCAGGGATGTCAGCGTTTGGTCAGTGATTCTAACAAGAAAATATTGTTTATTGTTTAACAAATACAAACTCTTTGATGCTATTAACAGGTAATGCTATTTCTTACACATTATAGCATTCATGGAGTTTGGAGTTGTATGCCTTGTCCTCAGGGATGCCTTTGGAAGAGTGCTAGAAGTCCAGGAGGACAAACACGTGTATCACATATTGAGTTACACTTTGATAACTGATAAGAGTTGCAAAAGTATTTAAATTCAGGAAAAAAACAAACCCAAACAGTAAAATGTGCACAAGATTTCCTAGTTTTAAAGCAGAACAATGATAATCAAAAGAGGTTGCATCTTTTCATGTTCATCCGTCTCAGGTCTATGTAGTAGAAAAAATGCTGTCACCTTCATTAATTTAAAAGCTTTTTGGATCAATAATCTCCACCCTCTGCATACATGGAAGCAGCTGGAATGCATTCTTGTGTTGCAATAGTGCATGGTCTTCAGCAGTTTCCTTATCTTTCGTAATTAGCAAATGAAATTTTTGTCTTTAATCCTCTTGCATCCAGGGGTATTTTGTGCTCAGAAGGCTGGGAAGTATGTGTGAGCAGATTGTCTTGCCAGTTGGAATTCCCTAGGGCACTGAGGGAAATGCTGAAGAAGAGGGGCAGGAGTTTTGTTGATGGTGTGAGTATTTGGAGCTGCAGCATTACAGCATCCTTTCCCAAGAAGTGCAGCAGGCAGAGAGGGAACACATGCTATTGTGTTCACATCTGGCATTAACATATAAAATTTGAGGCATATAAAGTTTCTTCCCGTACAACTAAATTAAAAACCTGTGGCATAAGGTAAATTGACAAGTGCAAAACTTCTTGGGTGGGAAATTTAAATGGTTGCAAATGTTTCCTGAAAGCTGCTCCTGGAAGCGTGTTCCTGAGCATGGCTGCCTGCAGGCTCACTGCCTAGCAGTGTCAGGAAGAGCTGTCCTGCTCCCATGATTGATTTCATTTTATGGTGGGGAAAAGTTCTCTTCTGGTCACAAAGACAACACTGCCACATGGAACAGAGTCCAGGCTGCAGAGCTGAGTTGTGCCATGTAAAATACGCACATCTTGGCTCTCTTTGGAGGGGACTGGGAAGGCACAGTTCACTGTGGCTTGGCTGGGTAAAGTGGCACATGCTGATAGCTATTGGCTTGCAGACACCTTATCTCTGTGTTGGGCAACATGTTTCTTGTTTAAATTTGTAGCTCGTAGAATGTCTCAGCTGGGGTAATGCCCTGGAGCATCCACCGTGGAGACCTTGTTCCTGACTGAACTTGATGTACTTATTGATATTTCTACTGAAACAGTTACCTGGAGTAACACGGTCTCCTGCTGCATGGCACTGAGGCAGGTCCACTGTGAAGCTGCTGTGCTCTCTGGCTTCAGATCAGTTGGGACTCCTACATTTTTGGTAATACAGACTGTTGAGGCAGCTGGAAAAAAAATGCAGCTGACAACATCCCTTCAAGGCAATAGGGGCTGGAGTGCTCAGCACTTCTGCAGCAGCACTGTCCCACGAGGTCCACACCTTCCTTGCTCCGGATCCTGTGTCCTGGGGTGCACCAACCCTGATTGCTATTGTAGAAAAGCAGAAGTTATGGAGGATGTTGGAACTACAGATAAATTGGAGTCAGGTTGAACTGCTGAAGCAGAATGAGACCATCTTGGTGTCTCCAGCACTGATACTCCGCTGCTCGGGTAGCGAGTAGTTTGACCAGTCCGTGTCCAGGCTTGGATTACTGTTTAGACTAAAATTTGGTTGTGGCCCATCTGGTGTTCAAAGAGAAATGCAACTTCTCTCATAATGACCATACTTGTTCCCTCTTGATGCTGGCCTCCACTGGCCTTTGTCCATGCTGTCTTAGAACACAAGTGTTACATCTCTATTAATATCTTTGCTGATTTTATTAGCAGCCCTGCCATTTATAGTACTTGTGTTGCAAATAGTCCTCCATGAAGGCACTTAGAAAGATATATTATGGCTGTAGAGACCCAAGTGATCAATAGCTTTTAGATTACTGTGTCACTAAACAGCAGGCTGAGACATGGAAAGGCACTGTTACTTTAGGGATGAGAGATTTTTAGAAAATAAATCAATAGCGAATACAGGCTGATTGGTTTCCAGTTCAAATAATTCCAAGAAACATGGAGCCCAGGGGAAACCATGCCATTCATACTTGGAAATAAACAACACACGCTTGCTTTCATTTATGTATTTGGGTCAGTACTCTTGAAAATGAGAGGGAGCTATTGGGCAGGGTATTAGTTTGGATATGGGGAACCTGGGTTCTCCTTTGAGGGCTCCCAGAGACCTATTCTCCCTGTGCTTCCCAAGTTCCCTTTGGCACTAATAGCCTTCACTCTGGAGCATGGGGACTGGCTGGTGTAAAGCCCGGTTGGAGCCCTTTTGGGGCTTACAGAAATGTAAATAACATTCAGGGAGGTGATTTTGCTTTCACAATCCTTTCCTTTTTAGTGCTCAAGCAGCCATGGGCTAAATGATGGTAAGTGGCTGTCAGGTGCAGCGAAGGGCTGGGCAGTTTGTAGACAGATATGACGTGAAGCTGCCAGGGAAGTAGATGCTGCTGCCTCTCCAGGAGGCTGCTGTGACATCTCCCCCATGCAGGTGTGTTTACATGGCATTAGCTGGCTCTGCTGGTGTGCAAGAGTCCCTGGAGCAAACAACTTCCTGCAGTACTACTGCTCATCCCTGCTGGCTGGTGCTGTCCTGGAACAACACATCCCTGGAGATATGGGGTGAGACTGACAGCGGGTGGTGGCTGGAGGAGCACACCTGTCCCTTGGGAATGGGGAAGGGATCTTTCTGAAAGTTTTGAAGCACTTCAGGGATTTTGCAGCATTCACTGCCAGGGAACATTCTTGTGTGAGCTTGAGGTGTCTTCAGTTACTTCTTGTTCTAGTCCAAGACCTGCCTTCTACTTCACACTGCATCCTCCCAAAAGCCCTGTTGTGGATGTGCTTCAAGGACAGTTTGGTGACAATGCAGTTACCTGCTACCTCTGGGACACAGTGGACAGTGACTGAAGGTCACAGAAATTTTGCTAGAGTGATGGTTTTATACCTACTGGTTTATTGCAGCACTGCTTTTATCTTGGGATGGGCTGCTAAGTCCTGGAAAGCAGCCAGTGGAGATGTTCAAGTTGTGAAGGATGTTTTCTAGAACTGCAGCATAGTTCAGCAGCCAAGGGCTGACTCCTGTTTGTCCAGTAGTGGCTGAGGAAGGTCAGTGGCAGAAGACAAGTTGGAAAAACTAATTTGAAGAAAGAAGTGAGAGATACTTGAATGTTGTTTTCTCACGTGGCTTTGTTCCTCCTTGTCCGAACAAGAGAAGGAAGCTGCCTGCTCTGATCTGACTTCGCTATCTCCACTTGAGAAAGGTGTTTCATGGTGGTGACAAGGTGTGGAATAGTACTTTGGTGTAAGGTTTGGGATACTTGGTTAAGGCCATTTCCTGACCCAGATATGCGTGTGACACCACTGCATCACCTGGTCTGTCTGTGCTCCGTGTGCAGAGTGGAGAAAATAGTATTCCCCACACTCAAAAGAATGAAGGGTAATTATTTTGAGGCACTGAGATAAGGGAAGCTGTATAAGCATCTAAGACAAATAGATCTGCTCCCACTGAATTCAGTGGCAGAACTTTTAATGGAAGAAAGATCCGGGCCCCATCTGATAAAGAATTTCATCTGGATCACATATGGGGGTAGGCATTAAAGGACCCATCTAAGGATCTCCCCTCTGGAGTACATCTATAAAAGACCCTCTGTAGTTGTGTTCAAAGCTCACAGTAATGCCAGTCTCCTCAGGACCATTCACTTAGATCATTCAGAAACTCTTTCTTGTCTAAGCCCTGATGCTCTCCCCCAGTGGAAGAATGTGGTTGAAACTCCCATGCAGGGAAGACTTGAGATTTGTTTTTTATTTGAACCCAAAACATTAACAAATTGGACACACGTGCTCTAAAACTAGAGCCCGCTCTTATTTAAGCCAATGCAAAACTCTCCTTGATCCCAGCAGGATCAAGGTCTTGGATATTGCTTGCACCTTTTTAGAGTATCTGCCTCTAAATGAAACAGACGGTGACAAGCTCATTCTGGATTTATCCTCCTTGACTGATTTGCAGCTGGAGAGGTTTGCAGACCCTCCCTCTTGGAACAGAGGAATTCACAGTCTAATTGCTGAATGAAAGACCAAGGACAGGTATCACTCTGCCTTCTCTTGTGGCACGTTCTTTGGCATGTGAAAGTCAATGCTGTGATTTAGTCTTTTTTTTTTTAGTATTTAAACATCTTTAATGCTCTTGTCAGACTGTTGCTCCAGCTAGCACAGTGCTTCTGTTCACTGTCTGGGATTTTTTTCCTCTTCACACCACAGTACTGACAGGTGAGTATTATATGTGTAGGAAGCTGTTCGGCAGAAACATATGCCCTGAATATGTTTAAATTCCTTGTTAGTCACTTGATCAATGTGCAGTATTTGTGTTCCTTCTATTTTTGCTCTAAATTCATATTCATCAACAGAGGTTGCTTGGTACTTAATGGGACACTGGGGCACTGAGTGAAGGGAAGGGACAATACACAAACAGGGTGAAGAATGAGGACAAATGTAGATGAACTTCCTCCAACAGGCACAAAATGCTCATTCCTGAATAAAAAATGTGAAAAGGTCAAGTGCCCCCAGAGGTTTCTATTGTGACAGGCACTTAACCCCTTCACTCCTGGTTATCTGCTTCAGCTGCTGGGCCACTCAGTGCACAAGTGCCATTAGCATCAGTGGAATGTGGGGCTGGGAGCGTTGGGAGACCCACCTCCCTTTCAGGCAGCAGGCACTGGGTGAGCAGGAAATAATCCTTGTGGACACTGACCTTGTCAGTAGCTGTGTCTAGAGATAATTACTTCCTAACATGTAACCTTTTCATGGTCAATTGCTCCAGTATATTAGACAGAATTGTGATTTCCTTCTATCTTCAGACACACACAAGGTCGTGTCCTTCCTGCTTTGAGGGCATAACTTAGCAAGTGCACAGACAACCCAGTGCTCGCTGAAAAGTGTTGTTTCTATTTTGCTTAAAAGAAAAAGAGTTTTGCTGCTCTTCCTTGCCATTGAGCAGAAGGGATCTGGGGTATATGCCCACTCCCATGGTTTTTTGACAGACAGACGTTTCCCTTTAAGAATCTAATACTAACCAGGCAACTGTCAGCATTCAGTAATCTTCTGCTCCACCAGATTTCTTGCTTGTTGACTGACTTTGGTTTACCTTTTCCTAGCCTGTGATGCTTCAGTGTGTGTGCCCCATGACACATCACCAAGGCATCTGAAGAGGCAAGATCAGCAGAGTATGTCAGTGTAGCCGCTCCAAAGGTATCAAGTTTGATGCAGTCAGGACCAACGTCAGGATGAGCAGCCAGGGGTGAAGACAGTTCTCTTGCACGACCCTGTGAGCCCAGTCTGCTCCTGCCTGAAGTGCACCCCACAAGGGTCTCTTTGGTGGTTGGGGCTGAAGAGCATGAGGGAGGACACTGTTCTTCCTCCTCCACCCCAAATACTCCTCCTCGCTTACTCGAGTTGCAGCTTGTTTGGCAGAGACTTGGGCATACCCGCCAGAACCTTTTTTTGGGACAGTCCCTTTTGGGAACATACTCAGCTGACCCCTTGGGGACACCTTGTGTGGACTGCACTGATCCAAACATTAACACAAACCCAGCTCCTGCAGCTCAGTGTGATTCGTAGGTGATATTTTTACAACCTGCTCCTTGTTTTGTAGCAGTATTTAATTGGTTTGAAAAAAAATTGCAAAACTAGGTCAGTTTGCCATTGGGCCTTGTAAGCCTCTTTAGCTAAATCTCCAGACTTTACCTAGAAGTTAATTTGAGCCAGACTTAGGAAAAATATATATTAATATACCCAAAGTCTCACGTGAGAAACTTGTAGGCAATGATTTGGGATTCAGAGCCATATTCATATTCCTAAGACTAAATTCAAAGCCATCGTTTAAAAGCAGGCTTGCACATGTGTATGTCCTGATCTTTAATTAGGCAAAACTCCCACTGACATCAATAGGAGTTTGACTTGAATAAGAACTGCAGGATCAGGTCCATAATTTGGTACCTGGGATTTGATTAAGCAGCTAAATTACTAGAACAGTTTCCCCATGTGTATAATTGCCTAATTAATTTTTAAAATAGCTAAGTTCAGCACTGAATATGGTGTACCTCTTGCCACATGAAATGTTTGCTATTTAATCCAAGTTGATGGGGCTATTTGGAAGAGCCTGTAGAGTTTATTTTATGGTTAAGTAGTACTGTTTATTTTAAGCTCAGAAATAGTCACCATTGTGTTAAAATGTCATGTTCCAGAGCAGTGCTGTGCTACATCCTAATTCTTGAGTTCTGGCTACTGTGATTGATATTGCAGGTGCGAAAACACTCTGGAGGCCAGGGAAGACCTTATTCTCTAAGATGATTTTTAAATTCAATGCTTTGAAAAGTTTTTTTTGTCTTATCAGTGATATTTTTTTTGTGTTTTTTTTTTTAGTTGGTTGGTTGCGGTTTTTTTGTTTTGTTTTGTTTGGTGCCTCAGCATAGTGCCTGTGCCAGACTATATATCAGAATAAGTGTAAATTATTTGCTTTTTCTGAAATTTCAGTCTAATACTGCGGGCTGGAGTTGATACATTTGCTGCAGAGGGACTTGTTTTCACAACTGAGAGACTTTGTTTGTTTGTTCTTTGTTTGACGCAGAACTTGTTCTGTAAGAGGAATAGAGAGACTGTATATGAGTTTCCTAAGTGGAAAAATATTGTGGAAGGAATTGCAATGCCAAAAAGTAAAATCTGTTCTCCCTAAATGTATATATGCCTCTGTGTGTTTGTATATGTGTGTGTCTTGTGTAGACATAAATAATGAGACTTGGGGTTGGCATAATGCATAGTGCCTGCTCATGCTGTTGACAGTTACTTAATAATGCATGTTCTCCCATTCTCTCCAGCTGAATTCTTAAGGCATTACCATGGGAATTTTCCTTTTTTGGGGGTTGCAGTAGAGCTCCAGGACTAGCTGTTTTTGTGATGTGCATCTTGCAGTAGCCCTTATTCAGGAACTCCATCCAAACATCTCCTGCAGGGAATGAAACCATCAGTTGTCCTCACAGAAGAGCTCTGCGCTGCCGCAATGGTGAGCCTTGTGCCTTTGAGTCGTTCAGGGTGATGGGAGCTTGGATTCTGCCCTGCTCAAAGCATGGCTAGGACTTGGAATTCCAGCATATCACCTTATGAAGTGGGATGTATGAAGTCAAATGTACTTCTCAGAGAGGTAGGCTTGAAGCCTTTAGAAACCATTCTGCTCCTTTAAGGATCTAAGCATGCTCAATAGGTAAACAAGTCATGGCTCTAAAACTGCAGCCACAGTGTGAAACTGGCTGAGGTCTGCAGTCTTGCTATCTTTTCAAATGATCGCTTTTTGTCTGTTCTGCCAAAGCCAGAAACTTGCCCACAAAATAAGCAGTCCCATACCCTTGAAAATTAGCAATTGGGTCCCCCCCAAAATGATGAGATCGTCTTAAAAATGGGAAGATTATCTTTTATGTTTAAGTTGGAGACCTTTTGAAGGCTGTCCTGCTGTCTTGGTTTGTCAACTTTTATTTTGTATTCAGTTCGTATTTTGAAGACTTTCTGTGGGGATTATAAAAAGGAATAGAAGGGATGGAAACTTTCAGCTTTTGTTTAAAAAGAAAAATAGATAACTCTTGTCTTGCAGCCGCTTGATTTCTGCAGCTGAAATTCTCTGAATCATCATGATTTAGCATCGTTAGTGATAAGTAGAAGTGATGTCTATGGGTTTGGGATCCCTTGGGTTTTAAATAAAATTTGGAGATATCTTGTGTGTGTGTGTGTGTCATGTCATTTCCCCCAGTTCCTAGTGAATCTCATTAAAATTGAGGAGACTCCTCGGGTACGAAAATATAAATGGTAGGAAGGGAGTGCAAAGCCTATTTGTGATAATTTAGGCTGTAATTTGTCTCCCAAAGCTTTGGGAGGCGTCGCCCCCTTCTCTCTGTGGCACTCTGACCTCCTCTAGCGGTGGCTGGGCCACAGAAAGCATCTCCCAGCTCTGGCTGGGGGGGGACACTCTGGTGCAGGGATCTGGTCACCTGGGGTGGGATCTCTGCTGTCAGACATCTACTGCTGTGATAAGTTTCCAGTTCTCTGAGATTCAGCCGTGTTTTCAACTTCTGCCTTCATTTTTCCTTTGGACAGTACCAGAATTTTCTTGTCAGAGTGTCACTGTGAGGAGCCAGAGAGACATGACGGTGGAAGTCTGACAGCTATTAGCCCTCTTATTTTTAGTTTAGATTTCTAAAGTATGAAACCAGCAAAGAACAAATACCAAAAAGTGGGGGGGGTTTCCCTCTGTCTTTCTCCCCCCTCTCTGTTTTAAATGCAAACATAGGGAAAAGAGCCAAGTCTCAATTTCTCCTCAAATTTATAGTCATTTTCCTGTAACTGTGGATGCCTGAAAAATCAAGAGTAACTCCACAAAGGGGAAATCTCTGTTTGTCTCATTCTCCTTATTGTCTTGGCTCACTTGACCCTGTTGGGGATGTGCCCTTTCATTGTGTGCGGCTGTTGGGCCTGGGAGGACAAACAAAGGGAAATGAGCACTGTGTGAGCCCATGTCTTGATCGGGGACCAGCTGAATTAGCTGCACCAGCCCTTGACTCAGTGTGGCTGCCTCAGGATGCAGCTGCAGCGTGCCAGGGTACCCTGTGTGCCTTTAGCACTGCTTGCCTTCAGTCTGGCTGTTGTGGGCAGGGTGCAGACAGTGCCAGGGCTGATTTCCAGTGGGCACGGCCTTCCTGGACTTGGGGGGGAGAGAAAAGCTGAACAAAAACTTTTAGGAGTTACTGAATGACATCCCACTACAACAAGAGGGCAAGAGATGTTTTCTTCAGTGGTCCCTTCCATGGGACAGAAAGCAGAAAGTTAAGTCCAGTGATCTTCACTGCAGCCTCTGGTTTGCTGTGTTACTACGTTCAAGGAGGTACAGATGTAGTCAAGCAAAATCCTGCAGAGCAGAAATGTCAGGATTACATCTGGGGTGGGGTGGGGCTCTCCCTCCCAGCACACTGGATTCTAACTTTCAACATAAATAATGAAAGACCAGCTCCAAAAGGGTCGAGTGTCATTCTCTCTTAAACCACTAAAAAGCCCTTCCAGTTGGTGCTCTGGAGTGGTTTGTTTGTCAAAGGACTCCTCTCTTGCTGGCAGTCCTTTCTCTTTGCAAAAACTCAGTGCTTAGTGGCTTTAAGATGAAAGGGTGTATTTAAATTAGATATTAGGAAGAAATTCTTCCCTGTGAGGGTGATGAGGCCTTGGCACAGGGTGCCCAGAGAAGCTGTGGCTGCCCTTGGATCCCTGGCAGTGTCCAAGGCCAGGTTGGACGGGGCTTGGAGCAGCCTGGGACAGTGGAAGGTGTCCCAGGGACTTGGCACTAGATGATCTTTAAGGTCCTTTCCAACCCAAACCATTCCATGATTCTCTAGGCAGTGAAGACATTGTTTTAACAGCATAAATGTCTCCTGAGGCTTAAGCAACTGTGTGGGTTTTTTTTTTTCCTTTGGCTAAATCTTTTTTGGCTAAGTCTAAGTGAAATATTTGATTTATTATGTTTCAAAAAGTAATGTTAGCTGCTGATTTTGCTACTGTGTTTTACCTCAGATGATTTTTACATTGCAGAAATGCTGGAAATAACAGGAGTGCAACAGATTTTAGCTGTATTTATGACTGTGGGGGAAACAGTTTAGTTTGATGCATGAAAATAGGGCCCTCACTCTGCTTTTGTTTCTTTAGCATTGCAGCCCAGGAAAAGATTTAATATAGCAATAGAAGTGAGGTAAAGACCATGAAAGACCCATGGTGTGTTTAAAACTTGCCCTAAAAATGATCAGTCATGATTTGGTCAGTGTGGTAGAAGTACTTGGATGAAGTCCTGTGCCACCACCTGAAATCATCCCAGGCAGTTCAGCACAACCAGGTGGGTGTTGGGGTTGTAATTTTTGTAATGCACTGATTTTTTTTTTTTTCTTCCCCACAAGTTTCAGTTTTTAGAGGACTTTTATGTGCTTTAGTGTTCTTCCAGAAGTTAAAAACAAAACAAAGAACAAACAACAACAACAACGACAAAAAAAATCAAAACAGAGTGAAAGTTTGGAGCCAGAGTACAGATAGATGCAATTTTCAGGAAATTCATGGTGGGTTTTGGGTATGTGAGATTTGGTCATACTGTCAAATGTTTTAAAACTTCAGTTGCCCTAAACTTGCATGTTAATGGTAGTTTTGGTAGATTTTGCATAGAGCTGAGAGCTGATACCCTTGAGTCCCTGCAGGCAGCATCTGCAGGCAAAAACTCTGGGTTATCTGGTTCCTAAACTACTCCATCGTCCTATGTGGATGTGTGGGGATTTTGGTTTTGCTGCATCAGTCTCTTTGAGATGAGCAAAAGGGAAGATTAATTCCCCTAGAAAAAGCTTTCTCTGCTTTGCATCCATATCAATTTCAGTGACTTCAGATCTCTTTCCTTTTCTCTTTTTCTCTTTTTCTTTTTTTTTTTTTTTTGGAGAGTGGAGGGAGTGTTTAAACTGAAGACTTATGGAGCATGGCAGTGCTGGGAACTTTTCTAAGCCCCAGGCAAAAACTAAACATCAGTGTATTGCAGTCTGTTTGTATGGAATATTTGAAGAACTTCATTTTTATCTTAGAGCACTCTAAGACTCTGGAGAGATATACAAATCTCTTCCTTCTCCCTATGAAATAAACAGGAGCAAATATGTATTGTTGCTGCATTCTACTACATTTTTTGTGATCCTTTACCCCACTGTTAAATACTTTCCAATTTGATTAATCCTTGTAGTGCAGGAAAAGCTGTGTTTAATTCTGTTAACACCTCTCCCAAACAGGCAACATAATTTTCCTGAAATGAGTGAATTTGTGTGAATAAGGGTGCTTTTCCGAACAATCTGCTTTGTCTTCATTAAAAACCTGTAATGATGGATCTGCACCACTGTCACCTGTGGTGAATGACTTCTAGCCCAGTCAGACTGTGTTTAACTTTAGTTTCTGTTAGGCCTTTGCTAGACTGGGAAACTGTTACCACAGTTTGGTTCCCACAGAGGTGTGCACGAACCTAGGCTTTGAAAAGCTAATTAGACAGAGTTCTCTCACTAAAATGCATCTCCACGTCCTTTAATCAGCTCTGTGACTCTGCTCTCAGCTGCTCCGAATTTAAAGAGGTATTTTCTGTTCCTTCCCCTCTGCCTGTTCCCTCTCCCTTGGTATGCTCTGTGGTTTGCCTTTAAATATCTTTGGGGGTGGAACTATCTGCGTGTTTTGTACATTATTGAGGATCTGGGAGGGCCTCTGGGTACTGCCTTAATAAATATGAAATAATAAAGCCGAGAGGAGGTGTTGCTTTAGCAGAGTATGGGTGTAGCAGTGAAGAAACAGAGAGCAGATCCTCTCAGTCTCTCCCCTTGCTTAACCGGCTGGAGGCATGGGAGATGCTTTGCAGACCCACTGTGGCAAAATCATCATCACATTTCCTTTATAACTATATTGATGGTTAGGATCTGTGTCCCTTCGATGTTACGGGTTTTTTTCCCCTGAAAAATGCTGTTGCCATCTTCTTGAAAGCTGAGAGAGATCCCCAAAGCTTACCAGTCAGAAAAGCTCGGGGAGCTCTCAAAGGATATTGCTGCTTTTCCCTCTAACCTCTTACAGTCTCTACCTTTCCTCTGTTCTTTTTTCTTTCTTTGCCAGTAAGGCGCTGTGTGCAGTCTTTTGTGAACCTTTGTGGGCCAGATTTCTCCCAGGTGCCTTTTTTCCTCCGCAGTAGCTGCAGAAGAGGCAGTGGATCTGAGGGGGAGATGTGTTTTATGATTTGTGACACTTCATAAAGTGCATTTCGCAGCAGGATTGACAGAGCTGGAGACTGAAGTCCGCCCAGTTTTGGGGATGCAGAGGCAGGTAGGGGATGGATCTGTTCGTGGTGACTGTCCCTGTGTCATGGACTGAGTGGGGGCACCTCTGCTTGCTCAGTCCTTGCCTCCCTGCTTAAACTGTCTGCATCAAGAGCTGGGGGTAGTGCCAGGAGAGCACAGGACCTGTCTGTGCTGGGAGCCAAGTCCATTTTACACCACTGGCACCTCTCCAGAAGCCATGGCAGGGCTCCTGCATGTGACCGGGCTCCCTTATCAGCTGTTGATCTAAAGCTGGGCTTATTTTGACAACCCTTCCTCCTCCTCCATGGGATGCCTCCCGATGTCAGTGGTGTCAGCACAGCTCACAGCTCGCAGTGTGAGGAGCAGGGGTTTGTTCCGTGTTCCCTTGGCACTCGGGGGCTCTGTCAGAGACTTCAAACAGGGCTCTTTCCCACGGTTTGTCTCTGCCTCTGCCCCTTTCTTGCCTGTAGCCTCAGGGCTGCAGCTCTCCAGCCATCTATTTATATGGCCCTCATTTGTCTTAGTCTCTTTGGCATTTATATGGCTCCCATTGGCCCAGGGCCTGAATGCCTCCCAATCTTTAATATATTTATCTTCACACACGCAGACACACACGCATACCTGTGAGGTCAGGAAGTACCAGTGCTCCTGTTGTACAGATGGAGGACATTAAATGGTAATTGGCTAAACAGGGAGCAGGTGGTGGTGGGGATGGAGGAAGGCTGCTCTCACGTGGTACAGAAAATGGCATCACAATAAACTGTTCATAAGCCACAGTGCAGCACTGGGGAGATGGGTCTCCCCACTCATACATGAGCCTTGCAGCCAGTGGAATATGAGGTCCTAGTCATACCCTATCCCTGTTTTGGCCTCTTCATTCTTCAGTCTTGTTTTAAAATGTTTTTGTCCCAGTGATACAACTTCAGATGCAAAGTTTCTGTCAAATTGCCCGGCCAGGATGGGGGAGGGAGGATGGAGTCCTCTTAGTTTGACAGTAAAAGCAAAGGACCTTTTAGTGGCAGGGTCCTTTGCTCTTGGTAACTGGGTTTACTGTTCTTGGAGAGGGGGTTGGTCCCCTCTTTTCAGTGGCTTCAAGGTGAGGATGGGCCCAGCAGTGTAAAGCACAGCCATTGGCTCAGGATTTGCTTTGTTTAGCTGGAGCACTCTGAGCACTGTCTGCTGGAGCAAGAATTTTTGGCAGCTGATACACGGCCACACTGTTCCGTGGCAGTGGCTTTCCCTTAGCCTTTCCCAAAGATGGCAATGCTGCCAAGCTATCTCCAAGTGCTTTGCGAACACGACCCATTAGCGGTGTCTTCAGCACAGAGACAGCGCTTGTTGCATTTAGGGAGCTCAACCAAAACCCACCGCGGGTCAGTGGTAACCCCGTTCTTTTCAGTCAGTGGTGTCTTCTCCTGTGCCTAAAGCTGAGGGAGTGCAAAGCGGAACTGGAGCCACATGCCCAGAGCCAGTGTGTGGGAATTGCAAGGGGAGAAGTCAGATGGCTGTTCCTGGGCCTGTGCCTGGCTGATGGACCACGGTGCCTAATTAGTGTGGCAGCTGTTCTGCGTTAGCGAGGCTTTCCTTAGGCGCCTGCACTAATGTTCTTGATAGCAGCTAAGGAGAGAAAGGAGGAGGAAATTGCATCTATATTTAATTAATACTGCATCCATATTTTATTATGGAGAGCCCTTAGGTGCAGGAAGATTCTCATGGAGAACAATTGCTTTGGAGTGCTGAAGCTGTTATATGGTGCTGAGGAGGTGAACTTCGGTTTTAAAAACAAACCCAAATTCCTTCCAGGGTAACCTGGGAAAGCCCAAAACCCTCTGCCACTCACCTCTCAGCCTCAGGCTGAAAAACAAATGGCAAATTTGCTGATAACTCATATTTGATTAGCTTTAATATCCTCTAGTATTTTAAGCGAGAAAGGTTCAGTGGGCTGCAGACAAACACCACACTGATTATTTTTCCCTTTTGATAAGCTGCCAGGCTTGGAGAGGTTTCCTTTTCCATTCTCTGAGCTTACTCCCATCTTCCAGCTGCACGCTGTGCTCCTTCTCTTCTTGCTCTGAATGCCAGCGAGGAGACACAACGTGCTGTTGAAATGGCCGTCCCCTTGCTGTGGCTGAGGTGGCCCGTGGGGCTGGCAGGGCTGTGCTGGGTGGAGCCGAGAGCACGTGAGAGATGCTGGTGGCCGCAGTGGCCTTGGCAGCTTTTGAGACCACCTTGAGGCATCGCTCGCTGGGCAGCCGGGAGGACATGCCGCGGAACACGGAGGAAGCTGGGGGTGTTTTGGGCCAGCCTGAGCGTGGCCGAGCAGGGCTTTGGCAGCAAAGCCAGCACTGCCCCTGCGGCCGAGCCCCCAGCCCTGC
This sequence comes from Aleadryas rufinucha, assembly GCA_013397815.1. NCBI lineage: Eukaryota > Metazoa > Chordata > Aves > Passeriformes > Aleadryas > Aleadryas rufinucha. The sequence goes on from VZTH01004629.1 coordinate 337,944, forward strand.
GCACGGGCGGGTCACCGCTGCTGCCCGGCTGCGGCAGCGAGGCACAGGCTGACCTGCTGCCAGCACACAGCCCTCTGTCCTCATTAGGGGCAGGCTCCGGCCAACAAGGAGACATTTTATAGTCCAGTCAGAGACGCAAAAAATGAGACTGTGTGTTGGAATAGCCTGAGCCTCTTAAAATATTTTGTACACACCCTTCATGCCCCATTAGTACCATTGTTTTGTTCAGTCAGCATGTGGTACAGCCCTTCTTGTACTCTGCAAAACACATCATTTTCCAAAACGTTGTTGTACTCTGTGGTTTCTATTATAATAAAAATATGCAAACAATTGCTATCCAAAGAAAACTAACTACAATTTAATTTTCAAATCCTTCTCCTTTCACTAATTCCACAGTTTTTCCTTGGTGGTATCCAAATTTCAGGGAGAAAGGAAAGCTGAAGACAGAAGTGTTTACAGAAAGGAGCATTTCTGCCTTTCCACAACTACAAAAGAAACATTTGTTGCCTCAGATAACTCCTAAACAAACTGCTGTCAACACAATTACTGTTATTTTTCTATTATCCTTCTATTCGAGAGTAAATAGCCATTTCATGAATATGTTAATTATCTGGTAGGTGCAGAAGATAAGTGGATGTTATATCTTCACAAATGATGATAACGCTTCTATTGTATACAAAAATTTCCAACAATGATTTTTCCCAAGTATTCGGGTCAGGTGATTGCAGTTAAACTGCTCACAACTGGACCCTTTGCTTTGATAAGTTAAAGATTTAGCAAAGATTGAACAGTTGAGTAAATTAAGATTTTTTTTTTTCCATTTTTTTTTCAAGAAAAAGCAGGCAGATGAGCAGTTAAGAACCAAGTCCCTACAACAGCTAAGCTTTTAAATTGTGTTGTATTTCTGTATTAAGTTTTAAAGACTAACAGAGAGGTTCTAGAAAAAAAATCACTTGTGTAAGTACTGCAGGGTCGTATGTCTGTGTACTATTAAATACATGGTATTTTTGGAGGTAAAGTAATACAGTGTTATTCTATTTAAATTGGGCTGTCTGCAGGACAGAAATTATTTGTGAATTTATCTGTCAGTAAAAACTGCAGGTTACTAGATAGATATGTTTGTTTATGTTTTAAATCATCCAAATATTTATTTTAGTGAGAATATGCTTATTTAGACTCCAGAGAAGCAGCAAAGTGCTGATTTTCCTTTTGGAAATGTGTACATGTGTACATTTAGGAAGAAAAATTCAATATTCTGCAAAGTTGAATGCACCATTGTGCAAGATAATTAAAATGTAAATTTAAGTATCTATGCCTGCTTTGTGATTTTTTTAATACTTTTAAGTTAGTTGTCTTTTAAAACATGTGGTCAGCTGTTGTATTCACATATGGTCAAATGATCAAAGTCTGAACTCCTCTCTAATTGTCCCCTGCTGCTTGTCTGCTCTGTCCATGATCAAGGCCTCAGCAGGTGATAAGAAAGGCATGAGAACAGGCTGGAAGGAGAATGAACTACTGAGGGGCCCAAGCTGAAAGAAATAAAGACTTCCAGTACATCACCCTGACAGTAAAGAACCAAGAAAAAGTGAAGTCTGGTTAGTTCTTATTTTTTTTTCTTTCTCACCCTTTTTCCCCCCTTTGCTCACAAATCTGCATATATTTTTTTAAAGGCAAAATGCAAATAGGGTAGTCTCTGTGTATTCTCAGCTCATATAAAAGACAGAACCAAACAGCCTTCTGCAGACATGTTTATTTACTTGTGAGGAGGAGGAAGCTGCTAAGTCACACAGTTTATAGTATTTCACATGTTTGTGGAAATCATTGCAATTCTTTTCACTTGTGCTTGTCATTGTTTGCCTGGAGTTCACTTTGCCAGATGGTGCTTTATTGTCACTGGTGTCCACACCTCACTCTTGCATCGCTTCAAGACCAAATGGTGTGAAGAGCTTTAATACTTAGAGGATTTAGTAAAAGTAAATCCACACTTTGTGGAAGGTTCATTCTCAGCTATTCAAGCAGGTCTAGCACTGATTCAGAGAGGGAGTAGCTGACCCCAGGAGTGAAGAAAGAGTGAAATAAATGGATTGTCTTTGCCACTCCTGTTTGTCCCCTGCTCTCTTGCAGTCAAAACACCGATGGAAAATTAAAGATCAATATTAGATTTAGAATAAAGAGTTAACAGTTAAATAAAGGAAGGTGCATTGTCAGATTCTCCCCTCCTCCCGCCAGTCAGTGTAGAAAACAGTTGGCTGCATTTCAAAAGCTAAATTTCTTAGGCTTGCAGTAGTGTATTTGTATGCATCATGTTTTTGGAACCACGTGAGGATTAATTTTTTACATGAATTTGCATGCAAATAGAGTACTCCCTTTTGGCTTCTGCAGAGTCGTTTCTTAATGTTTGCAAACACTGTCGCTCAGATGCAAGAAGTGCCATTGCCCCATTTTACTGATGAGGAGGCAGTGGCTGGCTGAGAAAGAAGTGTGTACTGTTCAGACGGTCATTCAAACGTGGGGTTTTTGGGCAATCTATATTTCATTGTTTAAAACAGGACTGAGTGCCTATTTCTCTAATTTTGCAGGTAGCCGAAGTCTGTCCAAATGACTACAGCAATAAGACTGGACAGAGGGAGTGTATGTCTCTGCATGGATAGGGAGTATTTTAGCAGGAGGCAGGTATGAGAGGGTTTAGAGGATATTGTAGAAAAATCCTTGTGGTGGTCAGGCTATTATATGGCTGCTGTAAAATAGGCAAACAGGTTATTGGTTATAACCACAAGGAAAGAGCACACATCACAATTGCAGTCCCTGCAAGGAGGCAGAGCTGTGTTCAGTGCCCTAAGTTTTTTTCCAGAGGGTTCTCCTTGTGGGCCATGTGGGTTTTAGGAAGGACATTTCTTGGAGTGGGTTTGTGGTAGAAGGGGAGATTTCATAACATCGATGCGCAAGGAGGGTGGTGGAGAGAGGATTATGATCATGTCTCTGCATGGGGCAAAGGGTGAGAGAGACTTGAAACAAAGGGTTTGGAACATTTTGACCGTGAAGATTTGTGGAAGGGAGGGCCCCAGTCCTGCTGGGGGCTCTGCTGAGTGGTATCTGCCTCAGCAGTGACCCACAGAAGGAAGTGCCCCATGGAAATCATGGCACTTTCCTTCCCTCCCTCCTGTGTTCCCTGGGTGTGAGCTGGTTCCACTTGGTCATGCTCAAGTGGCTTCCTGAGCTGGGGTCAGTGGAAGTGCCTGGCTGGGGTGGCCAAGTGCCCACCACAAGCTGTGTCTGAGTGCAGTCAGCAGAGAGGCTGCCAGGCGAGGGCACAGCAGCAGGGTGTATAAATGAGCTCGAGAGACAACCAGAGGTGTTAGGAGTGGTTGGGTGGCAAGGTGGAAGGATGTGGTGACAGATGAGAGACAGGGAGAAACAGAGCAGACAGGGTTGTTAAGCACAGTGGTCTTTTTCCTGTAAGTGACCTTCCTGTAAATATATATTGTCCAGAACATCTAGAAGTAGGAAATATCTACTGTGATGGTGGACACACAGTGGAAACAGAGGCAGCCAAATTTATCAGCTTACACGTTTTATCTTCTGCCGTTTGGGCCTCTATTTCCTTCAGAATAAAACTGGCAGTGTCCAAAGAGAGCTGTTGAGAGTCTCCTTTGCACCTGAAACATTCTAAGCTGGTGTGGCCTGTCTACCTTCAACACACTTGAGATGTTTATTTTTCATAGAGAATTCCCAGCCTTGTCTATAGACATTAATGAGAAGGTAAAAGTGAATTCTGTTTCTTGAATGGTCGTTTTTGTTGAACATGTGGATTTTTACGTATACAACAATAGCATTCAGCAATACATTGAATTCCAAAATTAGGAATGTTGAGAAGCAATGAATGGAAATGCTTTTTAAGTAATACTGCATTAACGTTGCAGACATAAATGGTTCAGTGAGGAGTTACTGGTCACAGTAACTGTGAATAAACTCACATAATCTTGTTTTCATATTGGTTCAGGTTCCTTTCCTGGCAGAAGCTGGTCTTTCTGTGAGCACATGGAAAGTTCTTGAGCAGAGAGCCCTCCGTACCTGCTGCTGATAGTAGGTAGTGTCATGCTGTTTTCTTGGAAAATGCATTTGGATGCTATTTCCTAGAATAAACAAGTTAAAGTGGTCAACAAATAAAATAGATTCCTCCCACTTCTCTCCTTCCTCCATGTGCTCATAATAAGTGGCTGAGGTGAAAAAAAAAGTTGAGTGGTTGATTCTCACTCCTGCAAATGGTCAAGAAAATTACAGAGCCAACAAAATCAATTTTCAGGTTTAATAGTCCCACAAGCCCAACGAATTCTGCACAGTACTCCCTGGGGTCTGGGTAGGTGTTTAATCTCTGAAGCTCTATACAGAGGAGGCATGTTGAAAACAAGAAGTTTCTGGTGGGGTCACATGCTTCAGGAGATTTGGGATCAACAGGAGGTGTGTGGTTTGTTTGCTCTCACAGCGGTTTTAGGCAGCAGCTCTGACCAGTGGCTTTGGTGGGAGGGGGTGAGGTGCTCCTGAGGCTGGTTTTGTGCTGCTTTATGGGGAACTGAAGGGGGCAGGTCCCAGCTCTCCTTCCTTGGCATCCTTATGTAGGAAGAAGAATTTGGTTTATTACTTTGCCAGCCTGTTGTGAGAGCTCTCTTCAATGACAGATTTTTGAAGAAGCACCCTTGGGCTAAGCAGGACAGGCCCTGTGTGCCGTGGGATTTATTTAATGTAGGATGTGATCCTGTAAGAGGCTTCTCCTGGCTGGACTTGGGTGACAGTGTGAGCCCACCCTGTCCCTGTGAGGTGCCTCCAACTGACCACAAAGAAAGGGTGGTCCCTGCTTGGGGCGGGATTGTGAGGCAGAGGAAAGCAGGAGGCTTTAGCAGAGACTACCTGTGAGGATTTTGGCTGGTGGAGAGAGAAGGGACCTTTCTCTGCACTGTGGGTCAGGTGGTGGGATAATGAGGAGAACAGCCCTGATGTGCAGAAATGCTGCCTGTCAGAATGATTCCTCTGCAAATCTACTTAAAAATAATTTCCTGTGTGCCACCCTGAAATTCATCTGGCAATTAAATGATAAGGTTAGTATGTTACATGCATGGAGGCCAGAAAATTTGGAGGTAGTGTTGCCATAGCAACTGTATCTCTGCCCTCCTGGGCATAAGCATCCCAGTGGGGTCAGCCAGGGCACGATGCTGGGGGTGGGAAATGCCGCCAGTGTGGTAGCAAAGGGGTGGGAAAAGTCATAAAAATGTAAAAATAAACCCAACTCTTTCATCTCGTTCTGTGCTGTTGGTGGAAGAGCCGTAAAAGGTGAAGCTCCTCTCCATTATGTGTGTCAGAGGGAGCACTGCAGTGCTCGCCCTGGGATGTGGCAGGGAGCCTGTGCCTCCAAGAGGGCAGGGCTCACTGCTGGCTTCAGCCTCCACAGGCTTCAGCTGCTCTCTGTTCTCTGAGGACGCTGTATTAAGTGGGAATAGATGTCTTCAGTACAATTCCAGGGTCCTCCTTCGGCTCCTACAGCTGAAATCCTAGTGCATAAAGAAGATGCCTGCTCTAAAGAATATGTACTCAAACAGTCAAATATACTCAAATAATACCATACCTTGAAGGGAATCCAGAAGGGTTCTCTTGCTCACCCACAAATTTTGAAGCCATTTAATCTGAGTCTGAGAACTACAGAGTGCTTGCTTTTGTGCATGTGTGTGTTTGTGAGCACTTCCATTGGTGCCAGTGGCTGCGCATCCCTTCGGGAGGTGGCAGCTGAAGCTCTGCTCTCTCCCTGGGCCTGTGACCAGGAGCAGTGGTGCCATCACCCCTGGGGACCACGAGTCCTCCTTCCTCATGTCTGCGGTGTCACTGCCTGTGACTCTACCATGTCCAAGCTTTGTTAGTGCAGATGATTTTAGGTTGTCAGAAACCCCTGTGGTGAATGATGCAGCTTCTCTTAACTACAAAATATAAAAGGAATTTGGTGGGGAAATTGGAAATAATGGCTTGGCTTTCCCTGCTTTAATGAACTAAGTGTTCAAACCTCAGTAGTTTTGCAGACATTATGATTCTTGTTTCAGCCTCCAAGCCTCACTCCTTAGTAAAATCTGAGTCTGTTGTTTTGCCTTTGTGGAATGGTTTGGTTTTCTGTTGCTGTCTTCTCAGAATAGATCTGTGCTTACGTATTGCCACAAAGAACCAGGTAATTTTTTAAACTGAAAAAAAAAGTCAGCTGGTTTCTGGCAGATCCCTCTCATCTGGGAAAGGTTCTTGGCTCATCTGCTGGTTATCCCTGCTGAGATAAAGTGAGCAACTGGAGCAAATGAAGCACTTACGAAGTGTGTTAGAGCTTCTTCCTTTAGTATGCGAACAAACTGCAAATAATCTGTGCTCCTGCAGGAAGTCCTTTATGAAAAGCAATGGGATGGAAAAGGAAATGGAAGGCCTTGGCACTGGCGAGATTATTTACGTGGGGGGCACTGTGCATTTGCTGTATGGTCGGGGTATGATAATAGAAGTCTGCTTTCCGTGGAATGTTGTGGCTCTTGGAGGCAGGAGATGAAAGACATAGAATGATAAAATGGTACATCTTCAGGGGATTTTATTTTATATTAAAGCTTTTTTTTTGGTTTTTGCAGCAAATGCATACCAAATGTCAGAGGCAAAGCCTGTTGTGTTACCAGACTAACGTTAAAACATACACAGAGATCACACAATTGTGTTACTGTACTGAGATGTCATCCTAATATCATCTTGATTTATTTGAATAAATTACTTGTATTTGGCAATGGTGACATAAGAAATCTAGCAAAGGTACATGATGACCATGCCCTGAAAGGCAATGTTTATGGAGAAAGTGTTTTCTACACACCATTGTTCAATGTTGAAACATGTTTCTTCAATTTACATTCCTTTATTTTTAAGGGTGCATAATAACTTGGTGTAGCATTGGGAACTTGGGGCAGATACAACTTCAGCAGATTTATCTAACTACACACAATACTTTGTTGTTCGATGCAGCAGTAGTTGCCATAGCAACTTCAGGATCCCAAGCTATGATGATACCTCCAAGAAACAGGTTGTCTTTTAAAAGAACTGTAAGCGTGTGAATTTGCCTATCAACTTTATTCTACAATAGGCATAACTTTAGGGGATAAATGATATCTCCAAATGTGTGCTTCTCTCCATGTGGGATCTTCATGGTTTATTTTGATGATGGTATTTTTTCACTTTGCTGTAATTTTTTTCATCATAGTGTATTTTTTTTCTGAGCTGATGGAATAGAATGTATTTTAAACTGCTCATCATTATTAGTTCTATATACCATGATAATGTCTAATGACTCTTACAAACTTTGAGATTTTCCTGCCACCACTTGAAAAGAGAAAAAAAAAACAGAGAGAAGGTCAGTCGTATTTTTTTCCCTCCAGCTGTTTTGTCATCAAATAATATCCCAAATGGAGATGGACTTACCTTCCCAGCAGCCTTGACCAAGGTATGGTCCTTGCTTCACAGGTGGGTGAATTGCTCTGCTGAGGAGTTAACAGAGTTGTGTAAGACTGAGGATGAACCTGCTGAGAAGTGGGACTAGGTCTCATGAGTGGTTAGGAAAATAGTGAACTAAGTCCCTGCAAGCAAAATTTTTCATGGTAGGTGACAAAATAAAACATGGATTTTTTTGCAGCCATGTCCTGTTCCTGCGGACAAATCAATATAAGTAGCCAGCTGTATCAGTGGCAGTTCACTTGTGTATAGTATTTGGCTCAGATGGTTTATTTTTGTGATTCCAGATTTATCTTCTTCCATTTCTTTTAGAAAGGTCTTGGTAATGTGTCTGAGCTCCTGAGAGAGCTGGGACTGTTGAGCCTGGAGAAGGCTCCAGGGAGACCTTGGAGCCTCTTGCAGTGCCTAAAGTGGCTACAGAAGAGCTGGAGAGGGGCTTTTCGGAAGGCAAGTGACAGGGAAAGGGGAATGGCTTCCAACTGCCAGAGGGCAGGGCTGGATGGGATATTGGGAAGAAATCTTTCCCTGTGAGGGTGGGGAGGCCCTGGCACAGGGTGCCCAGAGAAGCTGTGGCTGCCCCGTCCCTGTGAGTGTTCAAGGCCAGGTTGGATGCAGCTCTGAGCAACCTGGGATGGTGGAAGGTGTCGCTGCCCATGGCAGGAGGCTGGAATGAGATGATCTTTAAAGTTCCTTCCAGCCTAAACCATTCTATGATTCTGTGAAGTCATGGTATATGTCAGTTAGGGAACTACAGTGTGTCTGTGAAAATGAAAGAAATCAGGAAAGTTTCTCAGTTCGTATTAATAACACATGCAGGGAATCTACACACATTCAGGTTAAACTCTTCATTTTCTTAGAATTATTACTTGCTTTGTGAGGCCGAAGAGTCTTAATTGTGGTCCAGGATGTCAGGGAATGCATTGAAACAAAACAAAATGGTTTTGTCCTCAGACCACTTCCAAAGTGAGCCCAAGATAAGGGGTTACAGATAGGGGTGTGTAAGGAGCTGATAGGAAGGTTGGTCTATGGATCTTTCTCAGGAAAACAGCGATTTAAGTGATGACGAGCTGTTTGTTTGCAGGATGGTTTGGGAGGCTTTGAAGGCTGGCTTGAAGACAAACAACGAAGGCACTTTGTAGATGGCTGCTGGGAGCTCTTCCTTGCAGGAGGGGCAGCAGGGGGAAAGCACAAAAGGGATTTTGTTTGAAAACACAGAATATAGGCTAGGGACATGCTGGGTAGCAGAAACTCTGTGTAAAACAGACCTTTATCAACTCTTCCTCTTATTCATCAAACTTGCTGTGAGGAGGAGTCTGTAGGTCTCCCCCAAAGGTGGCTGCATTTTGAAAAATTCAGAACCATAGTATTACTGACTTCAGTTGGTCTTTCCCAGTCTTGCTCCCTGATAAATCCCTGTTTTCTCATGTGAATGGCTGGCACTTTTCCTTCTCCAGGGAAAGGGCTGGGGTGCATGACATGGAGAGCTTCCACACCTGCTGGGAATACCTCACCCGGAGACCTGTACCAGGGCCTGAACTGCCAGCAACCAGCACTTAACAGAAGTGGGAATGAGTTGTGGAAAGGTGGATGCTGAAAACCAGCCATTTTCTGGTTATTTGAGTCCACGTGATATCTGTGACTTGGGAATTCTGAGACCTACTTGCTGTGCATCTTTACAAGGACCTTGTATATCTTTGCCAGCCTTAAGTGCTCAAAATTCATGAGTTACACCTCAGAAAGTTCATGAGGATGGGATTTTTTTCTTTTTTTAAAAAATTGTTAGATATGTTGTCATGTTTATGAGCTTTTAGGTCCATCTCTGTTGCCTATTTTAAGGTTTTATTTGCAACTGAGAATTGGAAGCTTATTTTTATGGTATGTGTTCTTCTTTCATACAGAGCCTAGATTTGGGTGAGTCACTGCAGGTGCTGAGGCTTCCTGGAAGCACCAGCTGCTGCAAGACTTGGGCTGAACTGCAGGAGTGTGCAGTGCTGCTGGTACAAGAAGGCCTTTTCATACAGCATCTTTTGGGTCACTTGAGTATAAAATGTAGCTGAATTAGTCTTTTCTTCCCCCCAATGTTTGGGCTGGGTGGGAGGCTGATTTCTGATTGGTTTTAATATAGTGTTTGAAAACATGATTTTCTCTGAGTTTTACATGTAATCTGCCCATATTATTACGAGGTTTTTATTCCTCTTGTGGCTGCAGAAGTATTCAGGATACCCTTGATACATATGGTGGGAAATGGGCTGTTTGCAAATTAGTAACAAACTATAATAATTACTTTGCTTTCCCCTTGAAATGCTAATCTGAAGCTTTGATGACCACAAAATTCCCATGTAAAGCCACATAGATCTTCAGCTGCATTTGTTGGATCTATTTAGATCCCTGCTTGGTCTCTAAAAGAGGCAATAATGTCTGCGAGCATCTCTGGCCACTTCCTCCCACACATTGCTTAGTGTGGGCTCCTGTTTGCTTGGATATCCAAATACAGCACAACTGTAGGTGTGAGTTTTTGTGGTTTGACCAGTTTCCATAAGTTAAAGTTGCTAAGGATGACCACAATGTTAATTTAATAGGATATGCTGAGCTAGTGGTGAGTTTTCTAGAAATATCTGCAAAGAAAATACTGAGCATTTGAAAATTCATGGGAAGAAATATACGTTTTGAGGACTTGAAGCCGTGAGAAGAAAAACAGTTTGTAAACTAGCACTAATCTTGATCAGTGTTGTAGAAATTAATGTTTAATAACGATAAAAAAGTTTGTGGTGATATAAAAACTCTTGATGTACAAATCTTGAAGTGATTCCATCCTGTCCACTCTACATCCAAGCCTCTGTTTGACTCTTCTTCCTCATGGACTACCCTAGTGTCATCTCTAGAAGGCAACTGGAAGACCTCAGGTCCAGCTCTGTCTCACAGCATTTCCAACGATTTTTTCCTCCTCTGATCTGAAAGCACAATCCTAATGCAGACAGGCTGAGTCTAAGGCATACTTCTCAACAGTCATCAGCCCTTTTCTGTGTGGTGGAGGAAATGTAAGTGAAATGTAAAATGTTGACTTCTCCTGGAGCGTGTAAGGCGCGCTGGTCATGTGAGTCTCCTCTCCTGTCCCTAACTTTTACAGCTGGTGGCTGGATTATCTTCTCTTTCTCCTAATCCCTTTGAAAAATTTGAGTAGATTTTCTTTTGACAGCCACTCCTGCTTCTGTTTCTCTTGTAGAAAGACATTTCAATATCCCTATTATTGTTTTTTGGGCTCTGCCAGCTGGATGGAACTAGTGGAAAAGGCGTAACTGGGAGGAAGGAGGTGCCAGCAAGGGAGCAAAAGGACAATGCTCATGAGGAAAGCCATGTCATCCTGCACCCCCCTTCATTCCTTTGGCTGAGGTTAAGCAAGTTGCAAGAATGACATGGGAGAGGGCAGTTGCTCACACAAACATCACTGTGCCAGGGGTTTTCACCCCTCCTCCTGCATTTAACATATGCTAGCGGGAGAAGCAGCTGCGAGGACGGAGATGCTACTCTGCCAGCCGGTACAAAGGAGCCGGGGGTGGGGATGGCCCGGGATCGGTTACAGCTGCAGCCACCCTCGGGGGAAAGCAAACGGTGGGAATAAAGGTCACAGAAGAAAGTGAGGATATAATCTTAAAGAGAACCTCTGCTGCTTAGGATTGTCTCGTGAAGTGCTGCCGAGCATCTTGAAAAGCAAACCAATAGCATTAGGGTGGAGGAATTCCCACTGCATCCCCCTCCTCCTAGCCCCCTCACCTCTGCCTCGAGATCAAAAAGGCAGCAGCAGTGCAGCCTTCTGTCTGCATGAGAACAGAGCCTGTGGAGGGAAGCTGCCACATGGGAAAGCTGCTCCCTGAAGATGTTTGAAAAATAAACAATGGCACATCAGCACAGTGTGAGGTGGTTACCTGGGTCTCAAAGAGAAGGAGGAAAGGAGAAACCATGTGTGCTTGGGATAGGCAAGAGCCTGCCTTCCCTTCCTCTTGAATGGCAAAGCCTTCATTTCCATGTGCTTATCAGACCTGGTGTAGCATTTCTAGGAAGGGCAGATTGGTGGAGGGAGATGCTGCATGCAGTGTCGTGCTTCAGGGATTACGTTTTGTCAGACTGTGCTTTCTGTTTTCTGAAGGCTAAAATGCCCCAGCACAAACCACCCTGCTGTTTGCCCTGGGGAGCAGGATGTTAATGGGATGTGCCAGCAGTGTTTTCTTATCTTGAACACGTGATGGAAAAGATTGGGAGAACTCGAGGTTTTTCTGTCCCCAAATTCTTGGCATTAGCCTGACCTCTTTCTGCACCTGACAAAATCTCTCTCGGTTGGTTTTAGTGTAACAAGGTGATAGTTAAGGAGACCAAAGTGGTGAACAGTTCCTGAAAGACACAGTGATGCCAGGTGCCTGAAAGGATGTGTATAGGGCTGTTTTTCCTCTTTCTCTGTCTAGGTTTCCCAGGAAGCTGTTTTGCTGCACGTCTGGTGTTCCTGACCCACCGCATGGGAAGCCTTGAGTAATCCCACACTGCTCTGAGCATGTTTGAGAAGTTTTGTATGACAAGATCGCTAAGTGTCCTGCCCTTTGCTCTGCCCCCTCTCGTGTTTGTCACATCTAATAATGGACAGAAATGTGGTGTGTGCCACTGAACACAGGGAATTTGTTTGTATTCCGTGTTTGCCACAGCCTTTTAATTTGAGGAGGGAGCGTGGGAGCAGGGAATGGCTAAAAACACTTCTCTTTGGTAGCTCTCTGCTGTAGGCTAGATACAGTTCTTAGGGAATGATGCGAACTTGAGCTGAAGTGTTGGGCTTTAGAGGGGCAGTCGTGTCTCAAGGGGCAGTGTTAAGTGCTTTAGAGTGCTTTATCTGTTTCAGTGGTTGGTGAAGGGTGTCTAGGATAGGCTGCTGCCTGCGCTCTGGTATCTGGGATTGGGGTATTGGGCAGTGCAGTTTCCAATGAGGATGTTGTCACATTTTATTTTGCAAGGGAAGTGCTGTAGAAAGATCGCTCAGGCTGTCTCCAGCCTTTAGCCTAGGTGGGATGCTCATACACTTTTTGTGAGCTGTGCTTGTGACACTACCAGGTGTTGGACTGCACTGCTGTGAGAAAAGTGGGCTTTTGTCCCTAATCTCAATGTTGGTACATTCTGGGCTTGTTCCTTGGAGAGATCCAATCTAGTTAGGTAACAAAAATAAGGTGTAAAAGTGCAGGAGAATCCTAACTTGTGAAATCCTCATGATTTTTCCATGCTTACATATTTGGTTGTTGAATATGTGTATCTGATCCTAATTTCTGTGCACATGCTCCATGTTCCTAGATGTAGCAGATGTTGTTCCAACAACCACCTCCCATATTTTCTCCCTCATTTTTATTCCTTTCTTGCATGTTCAAACCATGATGAGTGAATAAATGCAGCACAGCAGGTCTTTGGGGAATGTGACTATTTGAAGGCTCTTTCTTCAAGACATGTGAAACAAAACCAAAAATTAAAGAGGCCTTTAAAGTAGTTCTGAAGTCATAGATGTTGCTAAAAAATTTTGGTGGTTTTTTTATGAGGAGGAGGGGAGAAATTGAGACTTACTTGGAAAGGGTGGAAAATATATGGAGGGAGATAATTTGTGGCCAGTTTCAATATTAGGCATTTTGGCAGGCTGAGATCAAGATTAGGCTGACAACTTCAATTGCCTTTATTGCCTAGTCCAAGGGAAAATGGGACTGGTATAGCTGGGATGTTGGCAGGAGAGGAAGGCATGCATAAGGAATTGTTTCTCATGTGAGGCCTCTTTTCTCTCCTTAGCCTGTATAAAAGGGGGCAAGGTCTGCTTTTGGATACAAGTGAGTATTCAGCAGTCAGCAGAGAAGCTTCCACAAGGCAAATAAAGCCCCTGACATATCAGAAAGGCATCTGCCTCGTTCTGTAGACTTTGTGAGAAGTACGAGATCCTAAATGAGACATGGAAATTCGGTGAATTGTGGCACTAGGATAACATTTTTGAGAAGCATCTGGTTCAGGACTGTGCAATGTCTAGCACGAGTGCTTTCTGGGACAATTCCCCATCCAAGGCTTGGTTCCATTTGATTTATGTCAAGCCCCTTCCAGGAGCATATTGCAGAGATTTCTGAAATGATGGCAATCAGACAGGAGTGGGATTGTGGAGCACGAGAGCTTTGTCAGCATGATACTGCACCCAAGTGAAGGAGCCCTGCTGACAGGGTAATTCCACTGCTGCTGGGACCTGGCTAGCATTTCCAGAGGAGGTTTTGTGGATGTACTGGCTCTGTGCACAGGAGGAATGTCCTCTGGGATGGTTGAGGGCAGGATATGTGCCAGGATTAGTGCTGCTCATGGGTAAAACCTGATGGTTACCTATTATCCAGAATATTTTAATAATATCTTTAGGGTATTTTTTCTGAGACACACATTTTTGGATGATTGTTCTTATCTTTATTTATGTTTTCCTAAGCATTCCCAATATCCTTCTCACTTCCAGCTGGGAAATCAAAATACAAGCTTTTATTTATTTATTTGGTTTTTGTTTTGGCTCATGTGTTAATTGTGGTAACTTTGTTATCTCTGCTGCAGTTTGTGTGCAAATGACTTGTGAAATCAAGCGGTTTAATTGCAAAAATGAAGAAACAGAATAACACCACACAAAAGCACCAAAAATATATGGAAAAAGCCACCCATTTTACAGTGTCCATGAACATGCACTAATGCAACATTTGCCAAATGGGTGGGAAAATTGGTAGGGAAAGGAATGTCATTTCATGGTCCAAGCTGGGTATAACAAGTAGCTCCCCTTTCAGATTCATACCTTTCATCAGCAGAGCTGTCAGGCACCAGGCACAAACTTCTGCAGTGGGCCAGCCTTAGTTAGGGATAATCTGGCTTCACATCAAACTGAGACTCTTTTTTTTTCCTGGTAATTTTTTTTTTCTCTTCAAGAATTGGAGCATTATTTTGGAATTTAAAGCCTTTCAGTAAAGGGCAAGGGGAGGGAAAGTTTAAAACTCTGAGGGTGATGAGGCACTGGAACCTGATGGCCTGACAAGCTGTGGATGACCCATCCCTGGAAGCATTCAAGGCCAGGTGACTGAAAGGTGAATATTTGTCATAGCCTCTACAGAGCAGAGCCCTGTGTAACTCAGGTCAGGTTGGAGGGGAGGAGAAAGCTGGTGCCAAATCTGCTCCCTGGTTTGAGTTGCATGTTGTCCAGTTCTTATACTAATATATGATAACAGCCACTTTGTTGGTTTTGGTATTATCAGCAAAATGTGTCAGGCATTCTGTGGTAAGATGATGTCTGTTTGACAAAATCTGTGGGGATTTTTCCAAACTGTGCTCTTTCTGCTCAGTGTTTCTGTGCCCTGTGGATGCACGTGGACTATACTCTGTAAAATTATTCTAAAGGTAAATAGAGTGTGGATGGGATAAGGAAAGGAAGACTTTGAAGCAATGTGTTATGAGCTCATCAAAAGCTTGGAGCCTGACAAAATTTCTATTTAAAAAAACAGGGTAAATTCTAGACATTTTATTCCAATTTGGGACGAAACGGTGTCAACATTTTAACATTTTCTATGGTGGCTGGAAAATCTTGTTGACCAAAGAAAATGGCCTAAGTGTGATGGCATTGTTACTTTGGTAGGAAGGGAAAGAAAATTTGCATTAAATCAAAATTATTGATACTGCAGTCAGTGTTGCTTCAAAGACCTGATGAACTAGTGCATCTGCAAAAGAAACTTGGAGAAAGACCTCTTACTTACAATTAACTCTCCAAATCTGTCTCTTACCAGTAGTTTGGGGAAGTAAAGGCAGTAAGTGAGGGTGGCTGTTAGGCAGCCAGTTCCGATGTCCTGGTTTGATTGCATTAGTAATTGGGGTGCAAGAATGGGGCAGCCTTTCCCAGGGACTTGTGTGAGACCTTTGTGCACCTTTTTTTTTTTTTTTAATAATACACTTAATCCTTTTGAAAAGTAGTTTTGTTTTTTTTTTTTGAGAGGAAATACAGGTTTTTGGTTTGCATTTTGAAACTTGTCTTCTCTTCCAAAGGAAAACTTGGCACTGTGAACCTGCTAACTCCAGCAGGCATCCAACATGTGCTTTGGAGAAGGTGATTATTCTCTGTCACTCAGGCAGGTGTCTTTTCCTGTGAAGCTTTTTGCTGCCATTAAGGAGTGATGTCCTAAAGGGGTTTGTATTTTTAGCAGCTGTGATTTGTGTCCTGCAGGCTCTGTCTTTAAATCATGCCTCAGAGAGGGATAGATTATTTTACAGAGAAACCCATAAAGTAATATATGCTTCTGGTGTGACTTTCTTTAAAGCTGTGCATTAATTCCTGAGAACTGAGGTCAGCCTGCCTGTGCTGAGATCTGCAGAATGACATTTCCATACTGGGCCTTATTTCATGCTGATGTGAGAATTGGGAAGTGATGTTTACCATATGAAGATACATAGTACTATTAATAATAACAATAACAACCAATTAATACTAATGCAGTGCATTTTAAAAATCATTCTTTTTTTCTTTGTCTCAGAGTACGTAAGAAGACCTTGAATTTACAGGGACGGTAATGGGAGTGCTAATGAGAATTCATGTTTTGTAGGGATCAGTATCCGCCTCTGGTACATGTACAAACCTCTGGCTGCAACTTGGTGGAAAGCTGCTGCCTTTGGAGTTCTTGCTTTTGACCTGGAAATGTACTTGCTCTGCTGGTCTGCAAACACCTCTGCAGGGTAGGGAACCCTCTGAATTTTCCTTTGTCTCCTCAGCTTCTGTAAGTAGCAATGCAGATCAGACTGAGAGTGGAGAGGAGGTGGCCTATCTGTGACTTCGCTGTAATATTTCCTCCACTCCCCAGTGCTCCCTGGAGGAGTGTCATAATTTACAGCTCTCCACAGTCTGACCAGGACATAAACCTGCTTCTGTGGTGAAGATCTGTAGGTAAGTTGTAGACACTAAAGCTTGGTGATGAGTACTTCTCAATGGTGTTATCCTGGTGGTTCTGATTCAGCAAATAGAATTTAGTTCATGATGGGTTTAACAAAATGGTGATCTTTCTCTGATGTTAAGACACATGTGGAGGAGTATAAGAAGGCTGTAATTTTTTTCATGTGTAACTATGGAGGCATGCTTTGGTATCAGAGAATTGCTTTATAAATGAAGTTGTAAGAAACATTTAAATGTCAAGTATCCTTCATCTTGTTCATTCAAACGCAGAATATTTATGAGGATACTGTTAATAAAGCATCTTTGCCTCTCTGACAGAGACTGGACTTAGGCAGGGTATTTGACAGTGAAAAGGACTAAGGAAGTGAGAAAAGGATGTTTTCAATGAGTTACTTTGAATTTCTCTTGCATGCCTTTTTCTTTTAAGGGTTTTGTGAATTGCTCCAGCAATTTGCTAAGTATTAAAGGGAACAATGAACAGGGCCCTCTTTTTACAAAGACAAAGAAACAAAGATTTGAAGATTTTTCAGATTGCTTCAAAAATAGCTTGATGAAGATGGACATTATAGCAAATGAAATATTTAACTAGAGTGACCCTCACTGAAGTGATGTCAAGGGTAGTAAGTAATACAATTGTCACATTGTATGTAATCAGTCCTTTGTAAGCTACTGAGGCACAATAATTTTAAGTAAATTGAAATGTCTAATAGGGACAATGCTGTTTTTCTTTAGCTAAAAATAGTAACATCAAATACTTATTTAATCTTTAAAATGTTTCAGGCTTTTAACACCAAGACTGGATAATTTCACTCTTTTGTTTTTCTTTCTAGCTAGTATCTTTGCTCTGAAGCTTTCTCAGGATACAAGTATTTACTAGTTTCGTCTCAAATGATGAAGTTATTAACCACTTCAGTTGATTATCTCCGTGAAAAGATTAAAGAGGTTTCATTTTTTTAATGGCACTCTTGAGATTTGGCTCAAGTGTTTGTGATTTGGAGTAGCCGCAAAATTGTTATAAGAAATATGGCTCAAGAAAAAGCTTCAAAAATACCCAGACATCCAGGGAGCAGTTTTAGGTCCTGAGTTTCTCTTGCTGATGCAGACAGCAAATATTGCACTCCTTGTCCTGGAGTGGCAGTATGGTGTTCTGCACAGCCCTTGGGTTCTCTTTCTATGTCCAGAATTTGTCAGGAAAAACGTCAGGCAGATGCCACATGTGTTCAGCACAGTCAGGGTTTGCTGTGAGAGTCACTGAGAAAATGCTTGTGGTAAAGTCTTCCCCTCCAGACCTGTTCTTCTGAGGCCGTGCTATCTGAAGGCCCTTTGGATGGGATTTGCAGGAGCTGAGCCTAAACACCTCTTCTCTAGGAACTCTGGACTTTACTATTATGTGTGGCATCCCAAATCCTTCATCTTTAACCCTGATGTTCCACTGGATTATTATATTTCAGCCTTTGAAAGATTTTATTCTTTCCATCAAACATGCACAAAAATATTGTTGAAAGTTCCACTCTGTGTCAAGGCTATTGGTGCTTCCAGTTTGCTGCTGGGGTGCTGCTCAGAATTGCTTTAGATGGATCAAGGAAGATGCCCAATTACTAGTTAATTTTCTCCTTAGATGTTCAAAGACAAGTCCTCTTGTAGGACGTCAGCATAGTTTAAATTTTTTTTTTAAATTATTAATTATTCTAAAGCTCTGTTTGCTTATGAAGCTGTTGCTACCCTTTTGAATCCAATTATTTATAAGTAACATGTTTAGCATGTGTTGTTGAGGGAAGCAAGCCCTGTAAGTCAGGCACTGACTGGTGTTTGGGGTTGGTCCAATGCCCAGCGTCAATGCCTGTGAAATTGCCTGAAAACTCTTACAATAAATTTCCTGAATATACCCACAGTGAGCTGGAAAACATTATTGTCTCACAGATGGCTTTACCAGGGACTAACTCATCAGGCTGCTCTCCTCCCTTTGGCAGCAGGTATCAGAACTTTGAGCTGTGACTATAAAAGAAAGAAACATCACTGCCTGAGCTTGAAAAAAAGGAAAATCTTAGTGACAACCTTCATAGCATTTGATAGTTTCTTTCCTCAGGGGCCCCATCACCAGTGGGGAGGTGCAGAGCCAGTCTGCGGGGCAAGTTCTGTCACCACAGCAGAGTCCCTTGATGTCCTTCTGGGGACTCCATCTGAAGGAGGGACAGGAGCTGCTACATTTGCTCAGTAGAAGAGATTTCCCTTTAAGAATCACGGGGAATGTGTGGACCAGCAGCTCTCCCTGAACCTTTGTCCTTGCATCGTGGACCTTTTGTGATTCCTGTTTTCAAGTTAGCATGAAACTTGCAGGTCAAGTGGGAAGTCTCTTCCCTGATGAGTACTGAGCTTGCAGTTTCTGAGCTTTCAGTATCAGAACCAAAGTTGCTGCTGACTGACCAGACCTGGAGTGTCTCCTCTTTACCTGTGCACTGCCTGTGACAGCCCCCACAGAAGGGTCTGTGGGCTTTGTGTGACTCTGGCTACAAAGGCCAGTGCCTGACCTTGATGAGCTTAACAAACCCAGATCCTCTGGTATCTTTGTGTGACCGTGATTTAACAGGGCACTTCAAAGCCCTACCATCCTGATTCTTATAATGTCCTGACTGATCGGACTAACCGCAAATCTCGAGCTTATTCTTTCTCCTCATAGGTAAAGAATAACATTTTTCCTAAGAGAGATTATTTTCAGATACCCATTTATGAGCATGAGTTGAATAACTAAAAACCAGTTATAGTTTCATCAGAGAGAGATGAGCTATTAAGGTGGAAATTGTTAGATAGCATTATCATTTGATTGAAGGGCAATACGTGCTGCTAGGTTCTGAGTTTTTTTCCCTAAAGAAGCTGAAAACATGTCAGATTTCAGCCTGGATCCTTATTTATCCAGATGGAAGTCTCAGTTTTATGCTACCACAGATTTTGCAAGCTTTTCTTACAAGCATATTAAAGCCCTAGTGTTGCCATATTTCATTTGGCAATAATTATGTCCTTTGCCTCTCTTCTGGATAATATTTAGCAATTATTACTTGCTACTGTTCTGCTGGGAGTGCTAGTTTGCATTTAATTACGGATCACTTGCAAATAGCCTCCATGGCCCTGATTCAGCAAACACTTCTAGCAGGTGTGTAATTTTAAAGCATTTAAGTTCTGTGTAGCTCACATCCTCTGTTATATTTTGTGCCTGGCATGCACTGATTGCATGAACCCTAGACCCAAAAAGTGTCTCCATGCAGGTAGGGACTGTTGCTCTGGCTCCATGACCTTGTGGGTGTGATGCTGAGGCCGCAGAGTGCCACACATGTTCTACCCTAAGGTATCACCTTAAATGGCTCTGAAACTGCACCTGGCAGCCCATTAGCATTAGATAGAACTCTAGGACTTTTAGACTTCTTAGAAGGGACAACAGCTTTTTGTCAGCTTGGGACAAAGTAGAACCCTCTATCTTGCATGCTTCCTTGGCTCAGTATAAATTTTAGTAAGAATCTCTATACCAGAAGTAAAACTTGGCTAAATGACCTACCAGGCAGCAGGACATGCCAGGCACATCCACAATATTGTATAATTTAATTGGCCAGTTGGAAATGCATAATAAAATACAGGGTGTTTGAGTTATTACTTAGCTGCCTATGTAATTACTTCTGTTTAATATTTAATTGTGTTGATCTTTCTGTCTTGTCTTTGTTCCACACAGAAAATAGATCCCCCTTTTTGTCTATTCACAGGCACTGGGCTACTGGGTAGAGGGCATTGCAGCTAATCTTCCTGATTGTTCAAATGTCACCGTAAAATATTTAGCATCTTGATAACTCCAAAGCTATCAAAACAGATTGGATGGTAACAATTAAAATTGTGCTAACATCACTAAAACAGATATAACGGAGTGATGCTTGTTAAGCACTTAATGATCCCTTTCTCCAAGGAATTCCATTTCAATTTCTTTATGCTGCCTGATTGCTTTACTGCATCCTGCAGGTTTTGTGCACTGCTGCTCTGTGTAATACATATTCAAACACTTCTCTGAGCTCTCATCATGCCAATCAAGGATGCAAATGAAGTCTGTATGACTGTGTGATCAGAATTTCTTGCTTGTTTGCAAGCCCGTAAATAATGGAGTGAATAAGGATCTGATGTGTAACAGTATAAAAGTAATCAGACCTTATATCTGGCTTCTAGTAAACATCAGTATGGCCCTGATCCAACCACTGCTGTAATCAATGGGAAGCTTTTATTGACTTTAATGGGAGTTGAATTAGGCCTTGTCTGAGGCTTGAAAATTCAGCTGCAGCTATTGGGGCTGATCCTTGGCTGGTGTAACCTGGCTTTGTGCTCCTGGAAATCAGACAGCTGATCTGCCTCACCCTGCTGAGGATGTGGCAGGCAGCACCCTACCCTGAACTGCTGCCACCCCACTCACACTCCAGCTTTCTGTATGAGGGGAGCTTTGGGCTCTGCTTCATTCAGCTGTTCACTTATGAGCTTACACTGCTCTCTGAACAGTGTCTGAAATGTGTAATTATATTTAGAAAAATGTTTTATTTGAAAGAGATTCTAATAATCATTATTTTGAACTTTAGTTTTTTGATATTTTCATTGTTTATAAAGGAACAATATCTATTCCTTTTGCTTTCTTTTGGCTGCAAGGGAAAAATGAGCCTAATTAGCAAAACCAAAAATAAACTAAGTTGATCAGAGTAGCAGTACTTACAAATTTGCAGACCTTCCCTTGCAAATGCTGATATGAAAAATTATAAAGGTTTTATGAAGTGTCCTTGCTTTGGAGTTTTGTGGGAATGAATGGGTAGAGAAGACAGTAACTCTGTGTGGATGAAAGGCTTTTAGAATGTAACTTTGTGGATCATCTATGCTATGGACCACTTGGAGCTGTGATACCCTTCCTGTTTCTCAAGTACTAAAATGAGTATATAAGACTTTGTAAAATTCTTTGAGCTGATTCTTATTCTGGCCTCTCTGTTTGAAAGTATATAGAAAATGCATCCTTTGGGAAGTCTTCTGGCCTGGTGAGCTTCCCAAGGATAAGCTTGAAAACATGTTAGATTGATGTTCTGGAGCAGCTCCAAGAAAGCTTGGCTGGTGTGTGATGGCAACTGCACCTACCCTGAATTCAGGGAGGGAGATGTGTGCCTGCCTCTGGGCTGTGTATGTGCTTATAGGCTCACTCCTCAACAGTGGCAGTCAGCAGAGCTGCTATTTCCTCCAACAGGGTGAGGGTGATTTATGCCAGCTGCAGATCTGGGTCTCCACATCCTTATGCATGCACAAGCACCACTGATTGGTTTTTGCTGAGGTTTATTTTTCCTCACTGAAGTGATATTTCCAGCAGAAGCAGTGGAACTGCCTTTTTCAGCAACAAATTTGTCCTGTGTGTAAGGAAGTGCTTGGCTGTGTTGGGAAGCGGTATACAACCCCATGTCACCCCTCAGCAGACAGGGTGCTGGCAGCACCATGGCTCTTCCGCTCAGCCTGGGAGTCAGCTGGAGCCAGTGCTTGGCCAGGTGACCATCTGCCCACAGGACACCTGTCCTGGAGTACTCTAGATCCCACCAGCTTTTTCCATGTTCCTGACAGACCTGTTTGCTTCTTTGTGAGACAGCAATTGCTCAGGTTAGGGTGCCTTTATGGGTGCTGCTGGCAGTTCTGGTCCAGACTTGTGTAGAAACAATCTCCTTCCAAAAGGTCTAAAAATGCCTCAGAGTTTTAAAATTCATGTGAGAAATCCCACTTCAATCTGGCCATTGAACGTTGCTGTGAATAAATGCTCTGCTGCTCCAGTTTTCAACAGAAAGCCTTCTTTGCCTGGCACTACCAGGCTTATTCTCCTTTTCAGAGCTACGCTGGAAAACAGGAGGTTCTGCTAGTCTTTACAGGGTTTAATTTCTGTTTTGTTTTGTGAAATCCTGTCTTTGGAGATGAGTTCCATAATAACCCCCTTTTAAAAATGGTTTTTGCCACTTAGCTGTTTTCCATTTGGAGGTGTTTTATTTACAGTAAATTTAAGCAAGAAGGTAAAATGTGTTTTATTTTCCTGCTTTTCTGTGTTCTGTGTTCATAGGCTTTAACATCTGCCCTCCACCCCCTTCCTGTGTTCATTCAACATCAAACCATGCAGGAATAAGTCAGGGCTCATCTTTCTGCCATGCTATGTTCTTCTTGATCATTTGACTGAAAAGTATTTGTTTGTAGGTGAAAACTACCACTGCTTTTACTTTTTTCTGTAGTGACTTCAGAGTTGCACCTTTTCTCTTTTGTTTAAGGGTTCCAGTTCATGATGATATTTAAGAAAAAAAGCTGAACTCAGCCAAAACACGAAAGAATTGAAGAGGCCCAGTCATCAGAGGGGAAGAATATAGCCTGACAAGTCTTCAAAGCAAGATTGTAGAGATGTGTCACTTTATTTTAATTAAACATCTGTGCATTCTCACCCACTTGTGTTCTGCTGCTTTTCTGGTGAGTAGAAGGATTTCTTCAGTGATGCTGTTTACTTTTTGTTCATTCATATTTGAGCTTACAAATTGTTTGAAAGCAATTTAACTTTTCACATAGAAATTTCATACAGGTGAAGGCTTTTCTGTGCTGGGGAAAATGTGAACAGAATTTACATTGCAATGTTGAAGTCCTAGAGTGTGGAAGCCTCCAGAACTGCCCATTGCCAATGTGTGGAGCAGTTCTTCTCCTGTTTACCTTCTCGCTTCCTACATTTATTTTTTTTCCAGCCAGATATTTTGTTGCCTCACATCTATTTCCTGAAGAGTTCATTCTCTTCCCCATCAGCTCCCAGTATCTGTCTTTCACCTCCTCATGGGACTCTGCTTAGTGCTGCCCTGACCCAGTCTGTTTGGTCTTGCTCTGCCACTGTTGAAAGTTCAGGCCACAAAGACTTTGCCCTTGTCATGTCCATGTGCAATTAGCACAGAGTGCCAGACAGGGGCTGCAACTGCGGAGCTGCCGAGGGGAGCCCGGCCCTCGAGTTCAGGGAGGTTAGCGCTTGGGCACATCAGAGCTTCTCAGTGCAGTGTAGCTTGCAAGTAATTTAGAATATGAGATGGACAAACATGTCATGATTAAGTCCTTAGGAGCCTGTAAGAAGCTGTTTTTACACAGCCACTCCTGGTGTGCTGAGATTAAACGTCCTGTCAGAGCGGGTGTGTGTACACTTCCAGGCAGGAGCTGACCTCTCCAGTAGCTGTAATTAGAAACAATTCTCAGATTTATATGATGAGTTTTATTTCACAGGGTGCACATACAGTCCACACTGAGAAGTTTTTTTTCTACAAATTGAACTTGTTCTCTCAAATGCAACTACATCTCCAGCTGTCTTCAGAATACCCTGCACTGTCTGTGAGAGCTGTAAAACAACTGCAAACTTATAAATTCACCTTTTTGCAGTTATTAAATATGCTTTACTCATTCCAGCCTGTTGCTGTGGAGATAGGTACAATATAGGAACCTTGGCACTATGACAGGCAATTAAAATACCAAGATGTTTAGCCATGTATGAGTATTTTCACACAGTGAGACCTCTAAGCTGAGTCTGCTGCTGACATTGTTAGTTACTGAATCAATTGCATGAGATGAGGTTGACAGGTGTAATTATATATTTCTATGGTGATTATGTATGGCCTGTCATAGAGACCAACATGCCTGTAACTTTGCACTCATTTAGTAGTCATTTATTGAGTGAAGTATTGAAGTTGGCATGCCGTTTACAAGGGAAGGAAATGTAAAACAAAACAGAAGTCCATTTTGAAATATAATTGATTCATTAAACCATTTTCCAGTGCTTCATTTTAGTACATGTAAATATATCTTCCTATATTTCCTACAGATCTCTCAGTTATTTAAGCATATTCTTGCACCCTGACCTTAACAAAAGAATAAAACTCATGCGATGAGTTAATGAGAACCTGGGTCTCAGGTCTTCAGCTGCCGTATCCTGGGAGAAGTTATGGAGCTTGCTGGAACCATCTGAATATGAACCATTTTTAAATATTTGGCTTACTTGTTAAAAGAGCTCAAAATCTTTCAAAATAACCTTCTTTCTATGCAAACACATCTGCACAATCTTCTTCTTTGTAGTAGGTGTTCTTCAAAATGTGTTAAAAATTATACAAATATTTTTGGATTTCATTGAAGGGAACTTTGTCTGGTGCTGGAATTCCTCATTCACTTTTCCAGATAAAAATTCGTCTGTGTAGTGACATCACTCAAAACTTTGCTGTATTATTTCCTGTGTAGTTCTCCCTGGTGTTTTGTGCCACCCTGATGATACGAATGAAAAGTCTCTGTTTCTCAGAGTGAGAGGAGGCAGAGAGAAATTGAATATTGCTCTCAGTTTATTAAGAGGTTCTTGGACTTGATTGAAGTCAAGCAAACAATTTGACTTATTTTCCTTAGCCACATCTCTCTGCAACACAACTATTGCCTTGTTCACAGAAATTTTAATGTGTAAGAGCTCTCTGAGATGACGTAAAAATAAATTTGGGTTAGTACCAACTTCTTCTTCATTTTAAAGATCAGACTGTCATCATTTTTTACAATAGCAGTAGGTATGAGAGTAGTTGCTACTTCAAGATGGGAGTCTCATTTTCTTCCTTATCATTGTGGGCTCCTGGTGGGGATTTAGCCAAATGATGAATATTTAGAAAACTGTCCTTTGGAATCAGTAATCAAACTAGGTTCAAACGCCAAAAAGTGGATGCAAACCTTAACTTGGAAAGTTTCATCCCAGAGTTTGAAAGAACCTTTTTTCCCCAGTCTCATCTGCCTAGAACACATAGGTCATAGGCTTTCCAGTAGGAAGCATTTGGGTTAATATCTGGCTTTCTAATCATGTGCTTGGAAAGACAGCTTTTCTGGCTGTTCCAGAAAACTTCCCAAGCGTGCAGTAAAATGCATCTTGTTCCAAAAAAAAAAAAATATCCCGAATAAAGTGACGTCTGGTGAATTGCATTTTTGTTTTTCTATCACTAAGCTAGAGTTTGAGGGTGCTTTTTTATTATTTTTTATTTTCTTGTAATGAAATTCCATCAAGTAGAAGAATATTTGATGTTGGAAGAGGTCTCTGGAGATCATCTTATCTAGCCTCCCTGCTCAAAGGAGGGTAAATTGGAGCAGGTTGCCCAGGATCATGTCCAGTTGGCTTTGGAATATATCCAAGGATGAGGAGAGTTCACTTTTTTAGGTGTCCTATTCCAGTGATCAATCACTCTTACATAAAAGTTTCTTATGTTTAAATGATATTTGCTGTATTTTGCTGTATTTGAAAGACATTGCCTGTCTTTCTTTCACTAGACACCATGGAGAAGAGTCTGGCTCTGTCCTTTCCTCCTCCCATCCATCTATAAAAATGGGTAAGATCCACTACATGTGGAACAATCCCAGTTCTCTCTGCTTTTTCTGTCAGATGCTCCGTCACACTCTCTGGGACAACACGGAGGAGAAATACCCATTTTCTGTGTGACTGAGAAATCTGTTTTTGAGGGGGCTGAAGAGAGGAGCAGGTTGGAGACACTGTGGTAGAGCAGATGGTGGTGGGGGAGCTGCTGATGCATTTCAGGGGAGCCCTTTAGAGCCAGGAACTGCCTGCACAGTGAGGGTGGGATCAGTCATCTCTTGGACAGAGATGGGTTGGGAGCTCAGGGGCTGATGAACACCAATGGCCTAAGGCAGACCTGAAAATTTGTAATAAAGAACTGCAATGGGCATGAGGAAAAAAGGAGGGGGGCATCGAATGGAGCTTCCTGGCATTGTTTGTCTCGCTCATTTCATTCGCTCCAGCAGCATGCCTCCCTGGTGTTATGGCAAACTGCTTCCTCGGAGCAGCTTGACTGCCTCTTCCCAGATGGACTGCACACCTCATTACCAAAGAGGGGGTAATGTATTTTCCTAATCTGCAGTTTTAATGCCCTCCTGGATAGCCCTAAAACCAATCAAACTCTGTGTGGAGGACAGGAAATGGAGCCCAAGCCTTCACAGGCCAGTCAGGACCACACATCCCCTCGCTGCCATCACAACATGGCCAGCTCAGAAGCAGCAGTGACATTTACTCAGCACAGGATATGAGCAAAGGGGAGAATTTGCTTTTCCCATGTACACTTTCTATTTTCATACACTATTTATTTCTGATTTTAAAGTAATTCTCTGTGTTTTATTCCAGCCTTGACCATGTGGCTTCAACTGCTCCCATAACTCCTATTGCTGGTGTTCTAACATGATGCAGCCATAAATTGGATCTTTCTTTTCTTCTAATGTACCCTTTTTAATTATCTAAAGACTAAACTTTTGAATACTGCTTCTCATTTGCATGCTGGATTTGGGGCTAGAAAGCAAGTTTGCTTATTTAATGTTTGCTTTGATTTGGTGATTAGTCATTGCTCTTAATTATTTTTTGTCATTTCCACATGAGTGATCAGGAAATGAACAGCTGTCTCACACTTTCAGCAAGTTAAAAACAGCCTAACTATGGTATTTCCTTATTGACTTCTTACTTGCCCCCGTGCAGAATGTTTTAAGATGTTGCTTTTCTTGAGTTGCCCACCTCACAGCTTGAGTAATGCCACAGCTTTTAAAAATGTTTTCCCTCTGACTTGCCAAGGTGATGAAGACAAGTAAAGTCATCCAGCATAAAAGGTATACAGGAAAAAAACATGAATTGAAGGTATGGATCAAGTTACAATCCAAACAAGAAGAATATTAGAAGCAGTTCTGGAGACTGAGGAGACCAGTCCTATGGCACATATCTGCAGTCAGAAGTAATACCATCCTGGGATCCTGTGTGATGTTTATATACTGATAGCAAATCCTCTTAAAAAAGTAAAAATAAATGGCTTGCTGCCCCTTTTTTTGCTGATGTTTTCCTTTTATCTTTTCATTCCTTTTCAAATTGGTAATGATTGTAAATTGCTCCTCGCCACAGAAAGTGCTGTTTTCCGAGAGCAGTGATTTGATTCTTATAATCTTATTTATTAGTTAAATTCAATAAGTGCCCAACCTATGCTCTAAATGCCTTTTAAAAATACACTAATAATCAGGCCTTGATTGCTTTTTGATTGAATTGCAGATAATGATATTTATATCATCAGTGAGTTAAGTTAATCAGCCTTCCTACAGGGGTGTTTCCAGCGCAGTCACTCCACTGTCTCTCTTCTTGCAGACATGAGATGAAGATGATGGTGGCTTTCTCTGTACTCCTGCAGTCTTGAGCTTTTGGGGCTTTAACAGATTCGCTGCAATTATTTGAGTGATACGAGTGTTGTGACAGAGGTTTATTCGTGCAAATTGTAAGTGTTGCAGAGTCGGACCAGAAACTACTGGGGCTGGTGTAATTTGTGGTGCTGAGCAAAGAAAAACGGTGTGCAGATCTCTTCACTTTGTGTACTGTTTGTGCATGTTTTTAGATGTGAATCCTGATTTCTTTGAAGTGGCATTTTGTCTTTAAGGATTAGGATTTGGGCACTGGAAAGCTGGATTGGAGTCAGCACTAGATGCAACATGGCTGATTTTTGTACATGTACCTCATTTCTGGCGGGTTTGAAGAGAGATTAGTAAAGAACTGAATGGAACTTGGATACTCCTGTCAGGGCTAGAAAAATGCCCAAGAAATATCCTGCAAGACCTTTTGCTTAGCCAGCTGTAGAGTGACACAGCAAGAGGGAAGACACAGAAATTCCTCTGCTTTACACGAGTGTGTTTTAAAAGGCTCCTGAGCCTTCTCTGAGGCACAAGGCAACATTTTCTGCTTGGGTGACAAAATAGCTGCAGAGTTCTCCAGAAATTGACATCTTTCGACCCACGCTGGAGGTCAAAGCGAATCTGACACAGGCAGACTGCATTCCACAAGGGTGATAATCGCTGGTGTTCTCGGCATGGGGTACGCTAATAGCAAAACAACTGTGGTGTGGCTTTCTAAATCTTACAGCTCCTGAAAGGTTACATCAGTTCCAAAGGAGAAGAAATAAAGTACTTTGCAAATGTTGCTGCAGGAAGATTCTCTGTTTGTAGCCAAACCTAGATGCTTTCTTGTATTTATTTTATTGTTTTAGTCAGTGTATTAATGGCATGATGTTGCTTATAAAATCTGTTGCTAGCCAGTTGCTTCAGTCTATTTGAAACCTTTAAGTAATTTAAAATCAAAGGGACTCTTTGTTTAACTGGCAAACAGCAGAAGGATGAACTCTTAACATCACCCTGTTACATCCCGAGCTGAAGTGGGAAGGCAGCTTACAGTCGCATGGGCTCCTGCCTGAGCTGGGAGCAGGCTGCTGCTGTAGCTGTGTTCCACTGATAATACCTCTTAATCCATATTTTGAACTGACTGATAATGCATCAAACCCTGCCACAGCCTGTAGGTGACGTAATACTATTCTTGCAATTTGTGCTCCTCAGCAAAGGTGACCCCCAGGTAAGACCAAACTTTTTAGTTTTAAGGCTGAAGTTCTAGCTGCATCTTTTGACTTGCTGTGAACTGGAAGTGCTGCCTGCCTTCTTCTGATTTAAGGGCTGGTGACTTCCACTTCAGATGGTTTGGATGTGATAGCAAAAGGCTAATGCATTCTTACAGCTGCCTTGTCTTGCTGCCGAGCTGGGGTGTAATTGGACTGGTTTTTCAGTGGTTCAGATGTCAGCTGGGTGTGGGCTGAAGTTCACTGCCACGATTTATTTCAAAGGTTTTCAGAGCTGGGCTTCTGGGCCTTATTTAGGTATTGAAGTCAGTGCAGTGATTTTTTTTCAGTGTATTCACAGTTGATTCAAAGATCTGGGGGGAACTATTGGGAGATGTGTGAGCTCTGAAGCCCTGATTCTGTGTACCTCATGTAGCAGAGCTAGAAGGATTTGTCCTAAAGGTTGGGAAGAGTATTTCTCAGGGCCAATGCATAGTGCTCCTCTCAGCTTCGTACAAATTGCAAGTTAGGAACTCTGAGCACTTCTATTTCTAATGTGTTTTTTTCATTTGACTTGAAAATATTACTGTGGATGTTCTGAGCAGCCACTCTACCCCTTTAATTGTTTTTCCCCTAAAAGAAAAGGGAGCTTTTAACATGCTCTCATGTGGCTCTGATTTACACTAGAATTTGCAAATCAAGGCTCGTGTGACTCTAATCTACTGCTGTGCTCCCTCTGGGCGCATCTCTTCAGCAGATGTGCCATGGAAAGATCTGGTGACTCTGCTTGAGGACAGCAATGAATGACAGCAGAGGTGTTTGTGATCTGCCACCAGTCCATTCTTATTTAGAAATAGTCTTTACAACCATCATAATTGCAAAATACTATTTTTAAGGAGAGAAACGAATATTCAAAAGACAGATAAGATAGTCTAATAGAAAAAAAATGAAAGTTGTGTTTTATATCTGTCTATTGAAAATTGTACTCACAACTTTTAAATTCTTTTGAAGCAGAGAAATCAATATGCCAGGCTAAGGCTAATCCTAGAGATACACAGCTCTGGGGCTTCTCCTGGTGGTTGCATCCCTCACCTCTTCAGTTAAGCCTGGAGCCATATACCATGACTTCTCCTGGCATAACTTGGACCTTCTCTGATCAGTACATAAACATTTTGGTTGGGGAAAAAAATAATCTAAAACTTCAGAGATTTCTATCCATGTTGTGTAAATAGAAATGAAATACTTTTCACATTATTGCTTTAAACTGCTGTGGTGAGAAGTGCTTCCAGAATCAGAGGGCAGAATCTAACACACAACACGGGTTTTGTTTTGTCTTTCTCTTTTTAAAATTACTTAGATAGTTGCAGGGAATGATTGAAAGAATGCAAATTAATGGAAACAATATATATTGCATGTGGCTTAATGTACCTATAAGCTCCTTTTTGAGGAGTGAGAACTAAATAAAGTTTGTGTAAAACACCGAGTGGAGGAGCCCCCAGGTTCTTTTTGGGACCATGCTCCTGCTGCCTCTCGTGCTGCTCGGTGAGGTGAGGGATGTCGGGGTTCTGTGGCCTCCCTTTCCCTGTGGTAACCCAGCAGCTCAGCAGCTGCTCAGGGCTCCACTCTGGCTGCGCAGCCATGTGGTTTTGCCTTGTCCTAATCCTGCCTTACCTAAAATGAGCCCAGCGACATCAGCAGAGCAATCAGCAAGGTAAGAACTGTGTTATCCAGGAGTTCAGATGCTGGAGCAGCGCAAGCGACAATGTGTGACTTGTGTAAGGTCTGGGGCTGCTTTGATTTATTTTTTTTTTCCTATGAAGAAAGAGAACTCCCTTTGAAATGGTGTTTTTTTCTCAAAAGGATACTGAAATACTGCACTATCTCTGTGTGATCAGCAGCCACAGTAGCTTTGGTACCAAGTTCTGATGAAAAACATATTCCATTGCAACTGATCCACTACTAGAAATGTGAATCATATCTCTTTTTACCAGTGTTTTTTTCATACCATTTCTGGCTCTGCATAGTATTATGTTGTTTGACAAATATCCTGAGATTTTATGAAATGAATGCATTATGGCATTTGTGGTGCAGCTCTTAGGAAATGAAAAGCATATTTATGAATCCTCCTTTTGCATGTGCAAAGTACGTGCCTAGATATGGACGGATGAGCACATCACATTGGCACATGTTTTAAACATGTACATGGAACTTGATTAAAGGTTAATTACCTGCCTTGAGGGGTATGTTTCCACTGCACAGTGATGGAGTGTAAGGAGGGTGCTGTTCCCTCTGCTCTCCTCATTGCTCTGGAGGTGAGTTTGCATTGCTGACGGTCCTCAGCGCACTGGTAGGGCCAAGTGCTGCACATCCTCTGCTTCTTTCTGCCCTTTTCTGGTCTCTCAATGGACTGTGGTGCTTTCTTTTGCTTCTCTGTTGTGACAGGGGCAGATGACACAAATTCCTGGGTAGGGATGGTGCATGGCTATGCTCTACGTGACCTGGTGGGTTTCTTCACATGCAGATGTTTTGGTGCTGTCTAGGCCAGCCAGTTGGATTTGCTGATTGCCTTTGGATCTAGTGGTCTTGTGCACTTTGTTTGTTTGCCCCTGTAAACATGTACAGCCATGTGTGTCTGACTGGACTGTGATGGCCTTATCTTTATTATAAATTGATTAACTGTGGCAACTTCGAGGGGCTTTCTGTTCCTTTATTTCTCTAAGCTTTTTCAGCATGGTCAACTTCAACTTTCCTTACAGACTGACCTAAAATGCCATCATATGTCCCTGAGCTGACTTGCCTGATCATAGTTTTGGCCAATAACAATGGTGAGTGTTCTTGTATCTTGAGGAAAAACACACAGAAAATGACTAAACACCCCCTGACTGAAATTTCCAGGTGAGTGAGAACTGTATATGCCTACTAGGTCTGTGCTCTGCTCAAACTTTGGAAGACCTATGAAGCATCCAACTGGCAATGATGATGCTGGCACTGAAGGACAGGCTGTATTCAATTTGTGCTTTAGAGTTCAGTGGTAGATACATGTTCTGATGATAGTTTTTTTTTTCTTTTCTGTCAGATACGTAAATCTTCAGTTAATTCTACTTCCATCCATTTAAAGGTTTATGGAGTTGCTCAAAGCTTACAATCTGTTTATGGTATTATGGTAATGTTACAGTGACTAAAGGTAGGTTGTATTTCCCCATCCCTGTCTCTGCCTTCATACCTAATTTGGTAATTGTTTCTAACTGTTCAAGCATCTTCAAGTTCTGAATTTTCCTGCTTTCACAGTAACTGTAAGAACATTTACAAATAGAAAATCTATTGCTTAATCATTTGACTTGGGAGTTCTTGGAAGAAAAGGCATTTTGCTGTGCTACAGCTCAGGACCAGCATCCACCACGTTAACTGTGAACAGGATCACCTTAGGCCTGTGCAATATTCCTGTACCACAGGTCCAGGTTATAACAAAACATAGATCACTGTGTCATTTAAATGAGAGTTCAAGCTGGAGAATTTCATCAGCTAATCTGTTGATGTTACTCTACTATTTTTGTGACAAAGATTATTTTGTGTTATTGTATATTCTTGAAGATCCTGAAAGTAGTTTTGTTACTACAATGTGTAGTGGATGCCAACTTTTAAATATGAGTTAACCTGCCTGGTTTTCAGTGTTTTCTGACAAAACAGAAGGAGGATATGTTTGTGGATGACTAGAGCTTATCGAGGCTCTTTATAGCTGCCTGAAAACAGAGGCAAAAATATCCGTGTTTTTCAATCTTATGTTTATTAATTTTATATTTATTATTTATTTTTTGCTTATCCTCCATATGTAGATGACTTTACATAACTTCTTATAAAGAATCAACATTTTGGAGTGTGTTTTTGTTTGTGTGCTTTTCTGTTATAAAAATTGTGGTAATTTAAAATGTTTTCTGAGCCAAAGGTCTTATTTAACTTTGTGACCTAGGTGCAATTTAAAGTGAATTATGATATTCTGTGACTTCTTAGATTTTGGCTCACAGTCTTTATATGCTTTCATTCCCACACCTGCCATCCATTAGGAGACCTCCTTCTGTGATCTTTCATCATTCAAAATATATGATGATTTTCTTAAACACTTGAGCTAATTGGGAGTGACTCTTGCTTTAAAATATATGGCACTATTTGTAAATAGCAGATGTTGGGCAGGCTTGAAATGAATACATGCAGTTTGGCAGGAATTGTTAAAAAATGCAAAGCCACTAAACATTTAAATGACTTACAAAAGGGGCCTGTTGTACACAGGACAGACCAAGCAGACCCTGCTCCTTGAAGAGCTTGCTGGTACAGTCTCAAATGCTCTTCATTACAAGAGAGATCTGTTGATGTCAGGCCTTGTCCCTCAGCCTGCTACCTGCCTCCACACTTTGATAGCAAAGTACACTGATTACAGTGTTTGATAAAAGAGCATCATTTTTGTGTAATATAAATAAATCCCTCCTAATGTAAGGTCCCAATTACTGTGCACACTGCTCTGCAGAGCAGCTTGAAGAGATGGAAATGGCTTTGGGCCCTTTAAAATCAAGGGAGAAGTGAGTGCCACAAAGGTTTTTATTAATTGAAATAGCTGCACAGGCCCTCTCCTGGTCTTCCCTGTTGTAAGCCAAACCCAGTATTTGTTGTTTTTATACTTTCTCATAAACTGACTTGAATTTCCATAGTCACAAGAGAGTTCTTTCAGAGCCATGAGTGGATGATTGGAAACCCCAAAATTAAAAGAAAGGTATCGTTTTGGTTAGAGCAGTGGTATCTCACTCAGTGTGAACTCAGTGTGTTAAAAAAACCCTGTGAAGAGGTGAACCATAACATCTGACATGCCTGGGTAGAAAATTCTGAGTTGGCATTGAATTGCATCCTTAAATCTGATGTGGGCTTAGGCCAGAGTTTAAATCTCTAATGGGCTATATTGCTTTGTAGGTATGACCTTTTTGAAATGCCACAGGACACTGAGAATGCCACCATTCCCTGCTGGATTTTCCTTGGAGATTTTCATTGTTAGCTTTAAGGAACAAGTTCTGGGAAAAGAAATCTTATTTAAAGTTTATGAAGGTTCAGGCCAATCTAAAATAGAATTGTGAAGAGGATCATATAGCTGCTAACAGAATAGAAAGCATATATTTTATTCACTAGGCACCAATGTAGCACATTTTTTGGAAGGTGACTTTGACCCAGTAACTATTATGATCTCTCTTGTGAAGGAGTATTTATGGACTCTTAAATGCTTATATCATTTGGCTGTACACAAAAACTGATTCCTCATGCTAAAAAAAATCCTTGAATTTTCTTCATGGTTAAAGTGCTGCTCCCTGATCAGATGTTCCTTCAGCCCCCATGAAGGGAACACAGGGTTCCCTGTGTGAAGTCATAAATAGATTTATCTTATCTGGCTTTCTTATGGGAAGAGTCATTAACTTGGTTACTATTGAAGCCAAAACCTGCAAAACTTTTTCAACTGGTTGAAACAATAGTGAATGTTTCACAAATAGCTAACTTGTGTCTAGACCAGATGAAAAAGAAGCTGAAGACTGAAACACCGAGCAAAAATATTTTTATTGGAAAAAATAGTTGATGCTGTGAAAGACCTTATTGGAAAAAATTGCTTGAGTGATGATTTGTTGAAAGTGATGTGCATGGAATTAGGAAATAAAGTTGGTAAAGTGAAAAAAAGCTGCTAAAATTGATGAGATCCCAAATGTATTTGCTGCACTGTAGCTGATGGTCCAGAGGCGTATCTCCTGTGACTGCAGCTGTGGAAAAAGTCCTTCAGTAAAACACACAGTGCTTTCTACCAGCGAAGGAGCAAGTCCATTCTGTGGGTTGACAGTAATGAAGTCCAGTGACTGCTCCATAATAGAAAAAGACTTTAGAGCTTGAGTGATAAAGTCATAAATGTGTATTTTTAGCAGATGTATTTATTTGGTCCATGTCTTACTGGGGTGCTGGTTTGGGTAGCCCTTGGCAGCAGAGGTGGTTACATGTGCCACAAAGGAGATGGTGTTCAGGGGAGGGCACCACCCCACACCAAACCAAAATCCTGGAGCTTCTCCAGGACAATCCCATCATTCCAGCCTGGCTCAGCAGGTCCTGGCTGTCCTATGAGTATAGCTGGGATAGCTTGAGGGCGCATCCTATTTACAAGGCAGTAACCTTGTTCTTGGCTAAATAAACCCTTGAGCGTTTGGGTTCATGTAGGGCGTGTGACAGCTGTTAACAAGAGACACCCCCAAGCGGTGCAGTGCCTTCATACCAGGATTTCCCATGGTCATATCTTCTGCTCTTGTTTACAAGGTTGCTCAGAGCAGTGAGGTAGCCCAATTGGAAAGGGGCACAATGGACCTGAGCATGGATCTTCCCCTCGAAGGAGCTGTGTCCAAATCCCCGAGAGCATTTTGGTACCTGGTTTCATGAGGAGCTACATGCAGTCTCTTCTGGCCTTTCTGTGCCACAGCTCTGTGTGATGAGAAGGAATGTGAGGAGGGCAGCAGCACATTGCTGCTTGCAAGGGCTGCAGGAAGAGAAATAAAAATGCTAAAAACTTAGGGGATGTTTCAGCTTATATTGGCATACCTGAGGTACCCAGATGGCTGGTTTCATTGTATTGTGAGATCTGACAAATTTGCTGGAAGACAGTGTAATTCAAAATGCAGTGTGAAGTCATTGAAGAGGTGCCAGAGGCAAGAGCTGATGTGGGTGCTGACCCACCATTAGGATGCTCATACAGAGCTTGCATCTGGTGCTGACCTGAGCACCAGATGTGCTCTGTATGAGCATCCTGATGCTATGTTGAGATCAGGGAACCAAAATTTAAGTCTATTTCCAAAAAGTAATTTGCATTAATTTTCAGACCAACTTTTGTCTTCCTATAGGAGCTACTTGGCCTCCTAAAGACAAAAAGAACAAAAGGCAGGAGAACTG
The DNA here is from genome assembly GCA_013397815.1 of Aleadryas rufinucha. NCBI lineage: Eukaryota > Metazoa > Chordata > Aves > Passeriformes > Aleadryas > Aleadryas rufinucha. Next base: position 373,785 of record VZTH01004629.1, read on the forward strand.
AAATGGGATGTGGGCACAGAAGAACCAAACAGCTTCACAGGACTGGGAGAGCAACTTTCAAAGGCTGATTCAGCAGTCAGGGGAAATGAAGGTGCCAAATCTGTAACCTTTTATGTCATTGGGATGAACCGTAATGAGTCAAGTCTCTTTCACAGGAGGGCAAACTGAGCAGCTCTGTCTGGCTTCCAGCCACTTTTGACCATGACAGCTTTTGGGAGAGCAGCTGACAAATCATTCCAGTACTGTGGTGGGGAAATAGGAGAGACTCACTGGGTTTGAAGCTTAAGTAACTCACATATGAAACACTATCTGCATAGCTGAAACCTTCTCAGAGTTGTGATACGATCTCTTTGGGCTTGGTACCGTGCAAGACAAACAGCTGCTCTGTATTTTGTTGGTGGTACTTTGACACATATTTGGGACAGATCTTAGCAAGGGCGGGAGCTGGCTTGCTTTGCACTGCTTCCTTTTGGTATTCCTGTCCTGTGTGCTCAACAGATTTAAAACAAGGCATCAAAATGGGACGCCTTCCCCTTCTGCTTGCACATTTCTTTTCCAAAAGGATGCTGACCAAATGTTCTTCATCCTAAAACACACTGAGAGCTGCATGATATGACAAACAGTAAGGCTAGAGATACCAGGGAGTGGGAGAGCTTGGCTGTCTAGAAAATATTCAGCCTCCTTAAGAGGAGGATACTTACATCAGTTATTCTTGTGCTCTGAGTCTGAAGAAAACGTGCTTCTCTTTCTCTATGTATGTTGCCCTCCCTCCTTGCATGCTTAAAAGAAAAAAAAAAAAAGAAAAATTGTTAATAGTTTAAAATAGGTTTTAAGCCAAAACTTTTAAGAGCTGCAAACAGACTTCCTGGCAGGTTTTCAGATCTCTCATGGCAATCGAAAGCAGCTGATGCATGTTTTGCAATCTATTTGCAGACTGCCAGAACTTATGACTCAATTAATAAAACAAATGTGCCTATCAGCTACAGCATAACCCTTTTGACCTTAATGAAGTCCTAAATCTTTAGCGAATTTGTTTCAAGATTTCAAATGTACACACAGCTAATATTTGCACTTGCTTTCGTGGTAGTTTATTGCTTGCCATGCTGCTAGTGTAGCACTTGCTAAACTTCTGACCCTCTCCTGCTGTACAGGTTTGAAAGCAAACCAGTGCGAGACTCCAAGTCAGAAATACAATTTAATAGGGAAAAAAGGTAAAATAAATGCAATAGTACAAAAAGCGAACCACTGACAAAGTCAGAATACAACCTGGCACCCTGTCAGTCAGGGTTCTGGTAGCAGTTCAGATGAAGTGGTCCTGTTAAAGCAGTGATCCTGTAGAAAAAGAGTCTGGTCTTCGTCTGAAAGTCCAGTGGTGGCTCTTGTCCTCTGGAAATCCAGTGGGAAAAGGCTGTCTGTGGTGTTTGGAATCCCAGTTTATATTCAGGATGGAATGCTTGGTTTCTCCCTCTGGGTGGAGCTTCTCACAATGGGATGATAAGGCCTTGATGGGCCCATTAACAAAAGATTGTCCAGAGGCAGTTATCTATGAGCCATGGGCAGGGTCCTTGATTGCCCATTAAACAAAGCTAGCTCCCAGAGGGAGGAGGCAAGGAAAACACTGCCCCGCCTGGATTCAATATTTATGAAGATGGTAAAAGAATAAATGCTTTTGGGCACGTCTTACACTGTAACCTAGGACACCTGCACACACCCTTTCCAGATGACTGGCAATTTGGGAAACCTCATCAGGCAAAAGGTTACATTTCTGTGCCCTGTTACTTGTTATAACTTCTGTCTGACTAATTGACATGTAGGACAGGGGAAGCTGCTCCCACTCCTTCCACAGCAGAAACACGGGTGGCACAGGAGATTTTGCTATCTCTGTGGTGCCCTGTATGCAGGACCTGTTTCCTCCTCATGGAGCAGAATGAGTACAAGATCCCACCCTTTGTCCTGGGCAGGCTGGCAGGAGACATCTGGCACTCTTTTCAGGACAGTATGCTTGATCCCCACCTTTGCACAGTTTTCTGGAGCAGGGTGACCACAATATTTTAAGTCACTGAGAATATTCCCTGTCATCTCTGATGTTTCTGAGTTTGAAGCCCAAACTATTTCTTTGGCTAATGGAGAGATCTCATTCTAGCTATGAGTGCTCAGCAAGTGAAAGGTGAGGAACATCACTGATGTTCTCTGCTGTGTCACCTGAGTCCCAAAGCCATGTCAGTGCAAAGTGCTGAGGAGGAGAGGTTGGTGGGGCTGTTTCTTCAGATCCAGACAAACTTCCAGCAGGAGAGGGTGTGGAGGTTTGTGCTTCCCCAGCTGCCCCTCAGCCTTCCTCTCCTGTGCCCGTGGAGAGAAGCAATGACTGCAGCCTCCTCAGGGATGCTGCTGCCAGTCCTCAGGGCAGCAGAGGATATCTGAAGGGAACATGCGTGTGTTTGCTCCACAGCCTCTTCAGACGGGGGGTTTGTATGAACTTCTGGAAGACAACTTAATAACTGAGTAGTCAACATCAACACAGACTATTAAAGTATGAATTGTAGAGTATCCATTCTCCCAAGGACTTTAACAAAGAGAAAGGCATCACTTCCCAGGAGAGCTGAGCAGGCTGGCACAGAAAATTGAGTGTAACAACACTGCTGTCTGTATTTTCCTTTGTCTCTTTCTGCTTATGGCAAATGCTCTCCTTACAAATCTTCCACCCTAACTTCTTTGCAAATGCATGAAATGGTTCAGCTTGCCAGGGATGCTCACAGCCCTGACAATGTCGGCACAGTCAGGTAACTCACTGAGCTTAGTATATAGTTCTCTTGTTTAACCTGTTAGACTGCTTAAAACTACTTTTACAAATATGAATTAGCTTTGTTTTCAGATCATAAGAGCATTTTAATAGTCTATTAGAGGGGAAGGAAGGTGATTTAAGGATTGAAGGGGGAACCTATATGAGTTTGAATACTGTGACCAAGTTGCTTCATTGTTTTGATTTAAATCTCATTCTTAGTTTCATTTTCTGCATGGATTGAGTTGAGAGTGCACCTCTCAGAGGTTTAAGCAGACCTGGGGAGGTTGGGTGAGTTTGACTCAGATTTAGTCTTCCAGGCTTGCTGAAACCAACATCTTGCAATGTCCTTCCCTCCTTTTGTTAAGGAAGAGGCCAGGCAGTTTCCTGTGGAAATCTTTCTCCAGTGCATTCTTCTGGATGATGATCCAGTTTCAGGAGACTGTGTTTGTGCCCCAGGCAATGACTCATCCGGCAAAAGAAACTTTTCTCCCTTGGTTGTTACTCAGTTCCTTCTGGCCAAACGGGGTGAGCTCCATGGCTCAGTGTGTGGCTGAGTAAGGGCCAGGTAAGGGTAACAAACCCCCAAATATCCCCTTCTGGAAGACACTTCTCTGGGATTTCCCAGGGGCGAGAGGGGAAAGGCCGCAAAAGGCAGATCCACTCCACATCCTCCTCACCTCAGCATCTAAGGGTGTAACAGGTTCCAGGGGAGAAACAGAGGTGGCCAAGCTGGCAGGCAATGCATCCAAGGACGTGGGGAAGTTTGTCTTTGGCTGTGCAAGATTTTTTCATGTCACTGTTTTGTCCTAAGTCGTAAAAACAGCATAAGCAGCAGTGATGGCTCAGCACCCCCAAAGCCAGGAAATAGGTGGCCTGCTCAGTCTGCAGAATTTGTTTCCTTCTGAGTAAAGTGGGGGAAAATGGAAAACTCTAAGTTTCAGAAACATAAAATTTTTAAAAATTATTATTTTTACTGAAAGAACAGTCTGATTTTGAGACAGGAAGAGAGGGTTGTTGAGGAGGCAAAACAAGGAGATGAACTTACTCTTTTACATTGTTTTCTAGGAAAATGAGAATTATGGTTATCCAGTACGTATATGAGATCATACTGTAATAAATATGTACGCCCNATACTGTAATTCAGATCCGACAGGACTTAATGTTTGTACAAACCCCACACCTCCTCTGTCCTCCTCCTCAGTATATTTTGCATGAGAGAACCAAACTCATCTGTATTTTAAGGAGACTGGAGTGGTTTCTAAGACACCAGATTTCTATATGTTTTCATTTTTAAAAAGTGACATACCGTATAATTTGATTTGAATTGATATTTATTATTATATGTATTACCTTTTTTTGGAAAAAAGAATAAAAATTGAAAAATAATTTTTTAAAAAAGAGGCAAAGTTGATTTCCATGCAAGTTCAGAGCACCGCGTTTCCCCTGCGTGTGCCAGGTTCCTTCCTGGCGGTGAGGGACCCTGAGGGCCGCGCGGGTGCCGCTCGGTGCCTCTCGGTGCCGCCGGTGCCTCTCGGTGCCTCTTGCTGCCGCCGCTGCCGCTCGGTGCCGCCGGTGCCTCTCGGTGCCGCTCGGTGCCGCTCGCTCCC